>BRDA01008843.1:29444-43434 GCA_036984385.1 Crenuchus spilurus
ACTGCATGATGCATAGGCTCTTTCCACTGCATTGCAGGTATTTGGGAGCATTGTTGTCATTTCCGTCCTGGACAGCGGTGACTGGTATCATGGTAAGCATATCGTGGTTTGCATTTGACTGTGAAAATATAGTCGCTGTGCTCAGGGGACAGATTTCTGAATATGGAAAGTGAGTGGCTTAGGGAAATGAGTTTACTTGTAAAATAAACAAAGCATAAAACTGCTCAGCACAGTTTAATGTTACTTCTGCAGCAGCACCACTGGATGTAAATGAAGTATAAGGATTATGTAAAGCATGTTTGTTACTTATTCTGTTTGGAAACTATTTTCTCATATTCTGTCTTCTGTCTATTCTTATTTCTGCCTAATATATGTAAGTTTGTGTGTAATTATGTGTCCTAGTAGTGTAACTTTGCAATTTCCTTCTGACTTGATCAAGTAAGTAAGAAAAAAATCATGACCGCAATATTTCTATTTCAATACAGACACCAGCTCAGTACTCTGGATCTAAATTAAACAGTTATTATTGTCTTTAACATCAAATATTTATTTTATAGTTTGTTTGATTGGTGGTGGTTAAGTGTACATAAGAGGGTAAGTAGGAGGGTAGGTGGCTGGGTGGTTGGGTAGGTAAGAAGTGTGGTCGCTTGGTAGGTGTTTAGGTGGGCAGGTTGGTGATTGAGTAAATAAGTGGGTGGCTGGATAATCGGGTGGATGGGTAGTGGGAAGTAAGGCAGGTGTTTGGGTGGGTAGATAGAGTTATGTACCGTGCACATCTGCGTTTCCTTGTTTACTATTTCTTTGCTCCTCTCCCCTGATTGGTGCCTCACCGTTACATCACTGGTCCAATGGGATATTGGATGATCCGCCCTTCACCCCTAATTGGTGCCTTGCCAGGACTCTACGGAGGCAGGCCAATGCGCTTAAAGACGGTGCTACGCAAAACCACAGTAGATGACAGGGAATATGAGTGTGTCTCTGCGTTGTGAACTGTTTTATGTAACAGTGTTTGAAGGATTGCTTCAGTCTTGTTGGGAGGTGTATGGTGGACACATGCTTGCTATAAAAGAGTCATTTGAGAGTTCAGTTAAAGTAAAGTAAGAAGCATTGTGTAATAGAGTTTCTTGTAGTGTCTCTCTGATTAGCTACACACACTATACCTCTCTGTAGTCCAAAGGGTACTTACTGTGGGAAGGAAGCACAAGCTCCTTCATATTACACCAAATAGGCATTCCATGTTTAGACACACTAGGTCAGCAGCGGGTGATGTTTTTGTATTTTGGGTAGTACAGTTTGGTGATGGGCAGTTTAGTTCTTTATGGTTTTAGGCAAGTGTTTTGGTGAGTAGGTTGGTGGGTGGGTAGATAGGTAGGTAGGTGTTGAAAAAAAATTCTAAAAAAACACCAAGAACATCCTTCTCAACTCTCTAGTTATATCTAGTTTATCAGGCCTGAACACAACCCTGATTCACTCCAGCCCTGAGCTACTTGCTCAGGTCTAGCAAATGCAAAAGTTGGAATGCATGAATTATAATTACCCTGATACCAACAACACTCCATATTATAAGAGTCAATAATTTGTAATAATGTGTGTGTCTGGATAAAGATAACTGTTAAACACTAGAAACATACACCCACATCCCTACATCCTAGATTTCCTACTAGCTACATTTTTGACAGAGAGTAACCATCTGTACTAAAAGCCTTTAAACTCACTCAACAACTTGTGGGAGACACTAAAACTGAGCTAAAATGCAGTGAAAGTCTCCTATCTCGCCCTTCTACCAGAAAATGTGGAAGGGCAACATTTTTGGTATTTTTCACATTTTTGGTAAGTAAAAGTACGTGTTGGAATAAAGGTTGACCCCACAGCTTTAAGCATCTTTTATCTTTTATCACAGCTTTCATCTTATCTCTTAGTTCTCTTCTCTCTCTTAGTTCAGGTGTACAATGCCAGCCCTGAGATCAATTTAAGAGATGAATAACAAAGCAAAACAAAGAAACTCTCAATTCAAAGCTGTTTTTACAATCACAATGACAACACATTCTGAAGCAGTTTCACTTCCTGTATAGAAACGACTACAGAATGTAGTTAGAATTCTGTGCCGCAACATTCCATCAGAAGACAGAGAACCACTGAAGAACAGTGATGCTTTTCTTAGAAACAGGGAAGCTATGAGTGAGGAAATAATGCAAAATGAATTCACAGGCACAGGAACCCCATTACTGGAGTACACAACAAACAATAAAACACAATAGTCAACTCAATAGCCTGTATTTGTCCTTTAAAATTAATCAAAAGAAAATTCACTAAATTCACTAAAACCACACCCAGAAATTAATTTAAATCTTTCCAACTTACTGTGAATATAAAAAAAAAAAACCTAATGTACATCCACCAGCTTAAACAACAGCTGAATATGGATTCATCTGAAGTTTCTCACTGCTTTGATTCTCACTGCTTTTATTTAGCCATGAGATTTTATTTATTTTAGTTCAGAGTACATCATAAACCACATACACTAGTCTTTGACTCCTTAATTAAGATCTGGATGCGGTCTGAGAGAAGTTCTGCTGATTTATTTTAATGGAAATGACCAGGCTATATAGGTAACTACTGTGTTCTAGTGTTTTGTTAGCAATATCAGCTTTGCAGCTTCAATTCTAAACTACAAAAGAAACTCCAAACATGCCTTGGCTGACATCAGGACTAAGCTGAAAAATATGAAGATATGAGTTTAGAAATTGTACTTTCTCACTTACACACTTTATCTGTGTGTGGTGTAAATAAGGCTCAGGATCACACACATGCTGAGCGGATATTTTAGGCCTGTCCCTACTAAACAGAGGAAACACAGCCCCAGAGAGACAGGAAGTTCCCTAGCACAATAGAGAGGAATTCACTGGGAACCCCTCCTCAGAGAATTACAGTATGAGGGATATACTCTCAGCACTACTGTCCAATCACCACAAAGAAACAAACATACACTTTACTATCAGATGTGCAGCAGCAAGTACAATATCATATATAAATGAAATTCAACACAGATTGGCTAATATACATATTTGCTTAACTATATATACACGTTACATACATACGGTCATATAAAAGTCTTACGGCCAACCTTGGTTTGGAATGAACTCGGCCATATGAGATGCTGCATGTATAAATAAGGGAGAACACTAGGCAGTTGTAGCTGAGTGTGAAACCATCATCAGGGTCAAAGGACGTGATTTGATGTCCAAAATGATAATAGGGTACTAAGTGAAGAGTGGTTGAATCTCATAAACAGCTACCTTGTAGTTGTTGAGTGCCTCCCATTGGCATAATAGTGGTGCCCCACAGGCTACTGATGCCAGAGTGGAACGACTTTGGTGAGTGGTACAAAGCAAATGACATGCCATAGTAAACCAATCAACCTCTTTAATGAACACATGAGCAATGAGGAAAGTGGCAGGGATCACCATTGAGCAAACACTCCGAACCAACGGTCATTCCCACTCAGGTAGGTGGGCATAGTATTCTGATATGACTCCATAGTAGTATCTTTTGAAATAATAAAGTTTATGAAAAAAAAAAAAAAAAAAAAAAGTAAGGTAGAAGAAAAGAATGGACAAGTAAACATGAATGATGGCTTTCTTTGGTATATAAAACCACATGGATGTTGTAAGTAGGCCTAAGAGAACAACATAAATATCAGAAAGTCATTAAAGTTATACTTTAAAGCACTTTAGTGAAAAGTTGCCCTATATTAAAATAATATTATAACAAATAATTTGTATTAAAAATGACCCAAGTAATGTGTTATCAATATGTAAATCTCTGTAATATGTATATTAAGGAAGTCCTCCAACTCGGCTCTCAGCAGCTCTGCTGCATTAGATCACATTAGAGCTCAAAGCATTGCCTCAGCACAGGCCAGTAATGACTCCATTAATGATAAAAGGAGAAAGATGACTGTGAGCATTACTTTTAGCTCAGCTGAGTAATGCTGCAGAGAGATGGACAAAGGAACAAAATGAAGACTGGAGGAAATGAAGGACTTCTCCTCTGATGCCTCAAAAGAAGCACCTCTGAGATGTGCTGAGAGCTCCCGAGACAGATGTGCCATTGTAGAGCAAAAGGTCAAGTGATCTTCTGAAGCTACACTCATTCAGCCAGAACAAGAGGAAGTGCACACTTAAAGTTGAATGTCGCCCCCTAGGGGACAATAGGGGGAAACACGGATCCTTGCTATTCCATTTTTCAGAAATTTGTAGCTTAATTGTATTACACGACATACCTTAAACCTCACTTCTTAAAAACGAGAGGAAATTATTACAAGGCAATGGTGTAGAGCCTTATCTTTGGACTAATTCTGATATTCAAGTACTCACAATGAGTTATGTGTAGCACATCATTTCTGCAAAGCATCATGACGTAGGAATACAGTGGATGTGTTCTGCATTAGCACTTAATTAACTGTTTATCTTTTTTCTAAGACATACAGCTGAAAACGCTGATAGTAAAAGTGATTTTAATAGTGATAGTATTTACTGAAGTTGGTTATGGATACAATTTCTAGAGACTAATAGTGTATATGGACCAACAATCCTGTTCTAGTGTAGTCATGCCCCATGAAGGTATGCTCAACACAAACGTTTGGTGGAGAGTAAACAATTAAGCCTATAATCTCATTGTCAACTACATTAGTTATAAGTGGTGACACTGTCCTGCCTCACCCTTCTACCACACAAAATTGAGCAACATTTGTTAATTGTATCATAGTCTCCAAATGTCTAGAAAAACAATTTTCCACTGAAATAAAAGAATGTGCTGTGGAAACCTGACCACAAACATATGAGTGGCACTATATGTCTACTTGCAAATTTACTTAAATCTATGCTCAGTTAGTACATCCACTTCAAATAAACCAAATCACAAAGCTGTCTCAGTAAGAGACTATCATAGGAGCCTTCCCAACAATGCGAAGAATTGGGAGCCGAGGAATGGAATTTTTGGTGGAGCGGGGAGTGACATTTGGAGTTGGAGCATCAGTGATACTGAAGAATGAAACTCAATTTTTTTAAATTACTTTACATAAAACATCTAATTAACATGACTAATTAATACTTTAATCCCTGAAAAATGTCACTGCATGACAGACAGAAGACAAATAAAACATTCTGTTGTTTAAAAGTTTCCATATAAAGAGCTCATAGGCTATTGATGAGCCTATTAATGGTCAACATATTGTTTTTTTCCATATTCCAAATTGTATAAAATACATATATTGTCCAAAGAGAGGATGCAGATATAACATGCAACAATTTTCTCTTGTTTGTATGGAGAGTGAGCCCTGAGTGTGAAATAAAAAACCCAATGGAGTGAATACAAACCCTGTTGAGTGGTGAGTGAGCGGTGAACAGATAATAGAAAAGACAGAGTGGACTAGAAATGGAGAAATCAAAAATGTATTAAGTGATAAGTAAAGGTTACTGCTGTTCCATTCCACTCACATACTCTGATCCCATCAAATGCAGGTTGTCAGAACAACAAAGTGTCAACAGTGTTTGCAAACATACACAGACCTATACTCAAAACACGTTTCCAAACAAGAGAATGGCCAGTTGGGTTAATAAGGAGAAATTCATTAGTAAGTGAGCGCTGAGCAGGGAATACAAAACGCAGATTGGAGTAGGACTGAATACAAAACCTGTTGAGTGTTGAGCAGTGTTGAGTGTTGAGCAGTGAACAAGCAGTGAGCAGAAAATAGAAAAGCGGGTGTGGAATGAAAAGCGGGGTGAATGTTTTGAGCGGGGAGTATAAGTTGCTCTGATCCCAACAAAGGCAGGTTTTCAGAAAACCAAAAAGAGATGCAACAGCTTAAGACAAATAATGATTAATGCTCACCTTTGCCTGCGGAGAAGAAGCAGTCCATCTCCACGCTGCTGCGAGAGTGGGAGATACATAGCGTCCCGCTGGGCACCAGGCCCTCTTGTGGTGGGCTCTTATCTGTAGTTCGGACCAAACACCAGCCGGGCCTCTCACTGGGCCGCTCCAGCAGCTCCACCGTCTGACCGGTCTGGACACTGAGTTCAGACGCACATCCTGCCACGAAGTCCTGCAGCACCACCGTCAACTCACACCCACCCGAGAGCTGCAGAGAGAAGACAGAAGAGACCGATGACAAATGAAGAAAAAGGTAGAAAAAACAAACGGAGAACAATGAGTAAGAGATAGAGAGAAATGTCTCCACTTAAGGGCACCAATCCAGCAATAAATCACATTTTTCACAAGTTTCCATTCATCTCATAAGCCAAAGTTTGGAGGCCAAATCTTGCTGCTTTAGTTTTTAACTGGAGCTACGAGGCTAATGTTGATGAACACCAGAACTCCATACTATGCATATGTATAGTGTAGATAATCATTACACATTACAGGGTCATCCATAATGACACAGAATGTTGAGGTGCTCTCTCTGTGGCAATACCACCATCTACTCTTTCTGTCCATTCCTTCTCACTGAACAGCGAGAAGTCTTAAGTCATTTCAGGTTAAGAAAATTGGGCATTTAAACTCATCATGACTCTTCAAGAGTCAGTTCACCTGCTATTAGCCTTAAACCACAGAACTCATCTTGACCTGCAGATCTCTGTAGGTCCTCCAGCACAGCTGATAAGATAAAAGATGCCCTGTTGTCTCAACACAAAGGTTCCCTTTGATTAACTTATTTGTGTGCAGAAAAGACTTATAACTCGACAAAGACAAATAATTCACTACAGAACATGCTGTGGTCTGGTTGACCCGAGGAGAAACAGGAGGCCACTGAGAAAGTTTAACAAGCTATTTCATGAAAGGAATTATGCAACAGGGCAAAGTTAACAGGATCTAGCCAAAGGTGAAGCCTCTATCTAAGCAGAAGACAGATTTAGTGCTTAAAACACCAAATTCTTCAGTATTACAAGGTGTTCAAAGTCAAGACATCCTGTACCACCTTCATGTTACAAAATTACATTGGTTATATAGCACCACATAAAAAAAATAAAATAAAAAAAACCCCGAATATATTGAAAAGGTTCACTGTTGTTAATTTAATTTAAAAAGGTAAACAGTCATCTTTGATATTTACTTCATGTAATGTGACATTTCAAGACAAAAATGTATGTTAAATTTTAATTAAATAGCTTTTTTGAGTAAATTATCAACACAAATTAACTTTTTCATAATACCCTAATTTTTTGCAGAGGCACTAGTAAAGTGCCAAAAGTCAAAAAGTCAGAAACCACAAGTTGGGACAATGAAATGTATGCATGTATGTAAGTAAGCAAAATAAAGAATCTGCACTAGGTCACTATTCAGAAGTAAGCAAATGTGTGGCCTATAATCATGTTGAGATCGTTATATGAAATGGTTTTAGTTCTTTAAGTCTGATCTCTTCTACCAAAGTTTGTATTCAAACAAATCACAGGTAGATTGGAGCTGCTCATCATTGACTTTTTCCCAATCATCGTTCAGTTCATATGGTCATTAAACCAAAAAAGGAGACAATTCAACTTCTACAAAAGTTCATGTAAACACTAGATTGTAGATCCAACCACTAAATGTGACTGAAAAGCACCCGAACCATGTTGATGATAGCAGACCTGTATTTTTCCACTGAAACTGTGATACAAAATGACACCAATGGTCTGTTCAGTTTCTTTGTTTTACTGTGACTGACCCAGTAAAGTGTACTAGTGCATTTAAAAATGTAAAATATTAAAAAGTTAAAAAAAATATTTTATCATTAGACAAAGTGACATTTGAATTGTTTGTTTTAATGACTTATAGCTCATGAAATTCAGAAATCCAGAATCTTAAATTTCAACTCAAACAGTATCAACATCAGAACAAGAGGCCTGAAATATGTCACTTTGTGTGTGATGAATATAAAATGTTAGTTATTAAATTATATTATTATTAAATAAAGCCTATAGGCTATGCTCACATTACAAGCCACATTACTCAAATCTGATTTTTTTGCTCAGATCAGATTTAACTATCTTGATATATTCACAAATGTAAGTGATCTGTATCTGTCTGTAACGTGAACCAATCTGTCCCTGAAACAGCTCACATGCACACATTGATAAGTGTATACATGTCACCTTTGTCACCAACAAAAAGTGTTTCTGCAAAAAAACGCAAATAAAACTTCAGAGTTGGTGGTTTGCAGAGTTTTGCACTAAATAAAAAGAAGTTGAATGAGAAAGAAAGATCTGAAGAAGATTTATGTTTTAAAGCTGATTGAAATGTTTGTGTCACTTTAGATTTTGAGCTAGTGTCCATTTGTGTAGTGTGACTTTGTTACAAAATAATTAGTAGATTTGAAGAATCTGGCAACCCTGCATTTGAGAGATGACTGATTTTAGTAAAACAGACGTGTTAGTAGCTGATGTGTGATGGTGTTTTGCTCAGGAGGACAGTAAACAGATGCTGGACTGTACATGATCAGGTGAAGAAGGTGAATAAATGCCAGCTGGCTGCTTTTACTGTTTTTACAGCTACGTGAGTAAACGAGAGAAGCCAACGATCTGACCATCACATTCAAGTCACATGTCCACAGATCTGATATGTATCTGATCTAGAACCACATATGAAAGTGACTCAAATCTGATTAAAAAAAGATGGGATTTGACGTCCACACAGTCCTGAACACATCAACTCTGAGCTACATTAAGACAAAAGATCAGATTTGAGTCACTTCAGCCTGGTAATGTGAACATAGCCATAAGCACAAATGAACTTTTTCCACATTATTCTATATTTCGAAGATCCACGACTGTGTAATGTCAGTATATTACTATTCTAAATATACTACTGAATACAGTGATATTTTAGTCACTGATATCATGACAGGGAATGTTTGTCCTGTTCTTATTCAAACAGCAACTGACTATATAAGCACAAGCATACTGGCTACTCAGTGTGTGATATTCCCAGCTGTGGAATCCAGCTTAAACAATCTTCTCCTGTCCTCCTCCTCCTCCACACCTGTGCTCACACACACACACACACACACCCACACACACACTTTTATTAACATTCTCTACTTATCTACAGAGAGGTCGCTATATAGCTACGTGCTAAAAGACAGCAAGCTGAGCAGTCAAGATCACACATTCTATGTTTCAAGACTAGCAACCAGACAGAGAGACACCAATTTCTTCATAAACTGAACGTTAATACATCCTCTCTAGGGGGAAAAAAACTTAATTTGGTATTCTACACATTTTAATGCACAATTTCTATTAAACTGAAAAGAAAAAAAATGGGGCCTCTTGAATGGCCATATTTTATGCTTTTTCCATTATAATTTCCCATATTTGATCTCAATAACAACAACGAGACAGCAGATTATTAAATGAGTGACTATAAATCACAGCTACAGGTACAAAGGAACTGTGATCATACAACCATGCGAAAGACATTCCTGTACCCTACAGCCCACCAGAAACTTCTCTGTAATCATTTTAATGCCATCCAGATGCAGGAGTATCAACACTGAGAAAATGTATAAAAAAAGATGCCCCCCTGATAAACTAATCTAATGTGAATAGTGCTCTATACAGAGTTCTGTCTAGATTTTAGGCTTTGTTCAATTTAGACTTGATTCTTCTAGCCATTTTAATATTTTCAACATAGTCCGGGTAAGTGTTACTCAATGCCAGCTTTAACTAGCTAAATTAGCTAACATTACACCTTATCTAACATTTGCCTTACCTAACATTAGCTAGCTAAAGCTAACATTTGCCTTACCTAACATTAGCTAGCTAAAGCTAACGTTTGCCTTACCTAACATTAGCTAGCTAAAGCTAACGTTTGCCTTACCTAACATTAGCTAGCTAAAGCTAACATTTGCCTTACCTAACATTAGCTAGCTAAAGCTAACGTTTGCCTTACCTAACATTAACTTAATATTAGCAAAACAAACAAACAACAACAGCAGCAGCAGCAGCAGCAACAACAATAATAATAAAAATACTAACACTAGCAATAACAATAATAATAATAATAACAACCCAATATGATTCAGACAATTCATGATATCAGCAATATAAACACAGTAAGTAATTTAATTAATAAAAAAAAATAAAAAAAATAAAACTCCAGAAGACTTTAAACACAGTTTGCATGAGGAGATAAACTGAATTCTCATGTAGTTTCCACTGCTGGAATTAGCAGAATACACCAGAGGGAATAATAATCAGAATTTATAATGAGAGAAAAAAGCCCCTGGGGGACAGTTTTGTGAATTAATCAAACAGAAACTCTACTTCAGGATTAGCTGAAAAAACAGCACCACTTACTACATTTATCAGCTCAAAGTCTGAAAGCAGTACAATCACAAACAGTACGTCAGTACTTCCACACGGACTATACTAACAGTTGTAAATGAGCTCTTGTTTTGAGTCTGGACAGGTTGCTGATCAGATACAGCTGAATTAATCATTCAGGGTGTGCCACAGTGACTTTTATGGCCTTCTATGAGGAATAACCCTGAATTACATTATGAAGTGCAACACTGCCAGACCTGAATCAATTTCCAGGGAATTATAGAAGTGACAAATCTAAAAAATACACAGCCACAGTCACACACACCACAAACCAGACTCCGAAGTAGTGTCTGCACTTACTCTCCTCTTTCCCACGTGGCAAAAAAGTAAGAAATCCAGCTTACAGCTGCCAACATCTAGGTCCATCTCCAGTTACTTCTGCAGTACACTGAATAGCGTAAATAAGAGACTAGAACTGTATAATTATAGAACCAATACAACTATCTGCAATACTGCCATACACTGAGCAGTCATCACATCCTTATATGTATTCCCATTGTCTATTTTATCCCATCTATATACTTTGCTGTCCCCTGTTCTTCAATGGTATGGACCCCCACAGGACCAGGTATTATTTGGGTGGTGGATCATTAGCAGCACTACAGTGACAATGATGTGGTGGTGGTGTGTTAGTGTGTGTTGTGCTGGTACAAGTGGATCAGATACAGCAGATCTGCTGATGCTTTAAACACTATGTTAGCTCACTGTCCACTTTATTAGATGCACAGTTTGTGTTGGTTCTCTAGTCCTTCATTGGTGGTCTCGTGGTGATGCTGGTTGTTTGATCGGTGAACTATTTTCACTGCAGCAGTGACAGCAGTAAAAACATCAGCAGCTCTGCTGTGTCTGATCCACTCATACCAGCACTAACACTAATATCAGTGTCTCTGCAATGCTGAGAATGATCGACCACCCAAATAATAGCTGCTCTGTGGTGGTCCTGACCATTGAAGAACAGGGTGAATAAAATATACAGAGAAACAGATGGACTACAGTCTGTAATTGGATAATGGCACTAAAATGGGTTTAAATAACACACAGTATAAGACACTGTGTTCAGCTAAAATATTATTCACACAGTGTATTGTCCTGCAATATTTGTATGCAGTATCATGATAGCCATTGTGTTGCCCTGTTTAATAGGCATGAGTTTATTTATG
Organism: Crenuchus spilurus; assembly: GCA_036984385.1. Classification (NCBI taxonomy): domain Eukaryota; kingdom Metazoa; phylum Chordata; class Actinopteri; order Characiformes; family Crenuchidae; genus Crenuchus; species Crenuchus spilurus. The sequence goes on from BRDA01008843.1 coordinate 40,963, forward strand.
TACATTCTTTAATGTGCTAATCTGTGATTTTACCTCTGAGGCCATACTACGATTAGAAATTCATCTTTAACACATTTGGTCTGCAAGCAAAGACCTTTCAAGCCACTGAAAGACAAGACCAAAGCTGTTGCAGTTGGAAGTGAATTAGAACCTGATGATCATTACAAAATAAACACCTGGACTAAAGTTGCAACCCAAATCTTTAGTGATGACTTCACCAAAAAAAGCAACATCTCTCTTTTTACACTTTCAGACATGTTAGATAATTAGCACTGTGCTTTTCTAGTTAAATTACACAATGCATACCCATGCACAAATGCAGAGAAATACTGCCAATACATCAGGACTCTCTGGAACAGATAAACATGAACCTATTGGAACCATGTCTAATACCACTGAGCTGGGGAGCAGTGGATGTGTTCTCTGCTACATCCAGTACTTTTGGGAAGAGTTGGAGAGTTGGGGATGAAGTGGGGCAGAGACCATCCAACATCCCAACCTCACTTGTCATCGAATGCAATCAAATCCTAATAGTAATGGTCCACAATTGAGTAGAAAGCCTTCCCTGGACAGTACAGAGTTACTGTAACAAAAGCAGGATTTTTAATAACAATGAATGTCCCAATACTTTTGTCTATATAGCATAGTTAGAAAATTCAAAATTGCCCTTAAAACTCTTACATTGTTGGCTTTTCATCAACACTCTTAGCAAAAATAGCTCTACATAGTGCCAAGAAATGTTCCATGTCTATTATATATATATATATATATATATATATATATATATATATATATATAATTTTTGCCAATGTTCTCCCTTTCCCAATGTGGTAGTCTCTAATTAACCCGACCCATTAGTGGCTCTCCCCATATCCCTTTGCACTGTTCCTGACTCTGGGAGGGTGAAGACTTGCACACGCCTCCTCTGTTGCTTGTGATACAGCCACCGCCTCTTTTCGAACTACCTCATGATACACCGTCACTGGGGAGCCAACGCGCTTGGAGGAAAGTACAGGGTCTGTAGTTTCGAATGGACCAATCAGCAGACGTCTGAGCTAGCGGACATTACAATGTGAGAGTGATAGGGAGAGAGAGCACCATCTACCTGCCCAGAGAGAGCACTGCCAGTTTTGCTCTCTGTGGGCCCGGCTGTTGATGGTAAACAGCATGACCTGGATTCAAACTCACGATCCTCTGGTCATAGTGTCAGCATCTTAGCCTGTTGTGCCACTCGCGGCCCCATGTTCTGTGGCTATTAATTTGAGTATGCAAATGTAAGTTCTACATAGAACCACTAGCAGGATGTGGATCGTTCTGTGGTGTAAGTGTACATGCAGTTTTCTGTATTTCTATGCTGTAAGCTGTGATTCTTAAAGTCCAGCAATACGCACTGACCATCCTACACTGACCACAGCAGCAACAGCACCCAGCATGACTTGTCTACCCACTAATGTCAGACACTCATTTCACACAGAAAGCAATTTCTGAAAGGTCAGAAAAACAGTCTGTTCACAGTTTTTTTCCTTCTGCTGTGTGGTTTTCTCCATCATATTTTGTGGTGGCCTCTCTTCTACACTCCATCTGCATGCTGGAGTATCAGGTCTCGCTGCTGAGGGGGAGGAAGGACATGTTGCTAGGCGATTTTTGGTGTCAGACATACAAAATCCCACCTCGGAAAAGGACAGGCGTTGGATGACACTGGCTTAGAGCGGTGCACGAAGTGGAGGCTCTTTGTCATGGAGATCAGAGGCTTTGGAGAGCTTTTGCACTCTCCATCTCCATCACATTTAAGCCCTGATGTGTTTACACGGTTCGATCAGAGTGTGGGCAGCCACAGCTCACTGGTGGGCTAATGTGAAGAAAAATGCTAGCTGTGATTTGTTTCATGGGTCCATCTACTCAGAAACCTCCTCCAGGAACTGTGCTAGGAAAGCTTCTCTGAGGAACATTATATGTTCATGAACACCCCTTCTATTGCATGCACTCAGCTACTTTAAGGTGCACCCATTGCTGATGCACAGCTAGTCTCTGTAGAGAGGTACTGCCAATAGAAAAGGCCTATATGGAGCAGATAAACATGAAAGAGTTGGCACCATGTTTAATGCCAGCGGTATAAAGCCCTCAGCAGTGAGCTCTGCATGAGTGGAATTGTGTTCTCTGGAATGATGGTGCTCCATCCAGGACTTTTGGGAGCTGGGGAGGTGAGAATGAGATGCGGTGGCCATCATCCAGCATCCTGACCTCACTAATAATCTGAGAAATCTAAAAATGGGCCAACATGATGTCTATGCACAATATGGAGATGGAGAGAGAGACGGTGTGTGTTACACAACTGTGCTCTGTTTCACATTCACTCATATGTTTTCTATATATACACCCAGGGTTCTAAATTAACACCCGCCAACCCGCCAAATGCGGGTAAAAAATCATTTTGGCGGGTGTTAATAAAAACTTACTAGCCAATTTTGCCAG
>BRDA01008843.1:43534-57955 GCA_036984385.1 Crenuchus spilurus
GAGAAACCATGGAAATGAACGCTAACACTTTTAATCTAAATGCGGCGGTGGTTGGAACTTGGACAGACTGGGGCAGCTGGGGGGGGGGAAGAAGAGGAGCGAGAACAGGAACGAAGCAGGTGATGATGAGGACAGAGAAAAGAAAAAAAGAAAATTTTATGCCAAATGGCTGACGGGCCGAAAAGTGACTGGTGCTCACGCCTTAAAGACGATACCCTCTCTGACCTCTTGAAAATACAGTTGTGCTCACCTGACATAACTGACTTTGACCCGTCCAAAGCCATTGATATATGGCATGCTGACAGGGTGCGCTCACGCAGGCCTAACTAACTAGCAAAAAATGAAAGTAGCTCAGATTCTGATGCCGCTTCTGAAGAAGAGCTCTGAAGACGTGGTTCAAATATATATACATAGAAAGACAGATAGATCGATCCCAAACCTGTTTGCACTTTCTGTGTATATTTTATGGTATATGTTGTGTTTTTCACGCTAACAATGTTAATAAAATTATCAAATGCATTCAGTGGCACTTATTTCTCTTATTTTTACCGCATAAAATTTGGCAAGTGGAAATTCTGATTGGCCGGTAACTTGAGAGAGTTACCAGCCACATTGGCTGGTGATCAAAAAAGTTAATTTAGAACCCTGTATACACCCAACCTTAAGCTTATATTATACTGTAGATCATAAGAAATTCATAATTTGAGCATCTAAGCTATATAATTAAATAAAAATATTTAATTTAATAAAAAAAATTAACCCAAAAAAAAACATACTGCACTATTTTTGAGTTAATTCAACTTGAGGTTCACCAACTCAAACTTCTTTTAACTCAATAAGACAAATCAAATACAAGATATTTTATCCCGTTTCAACACCAGATATGACTCTTCATCACACAGTGACATCATTTCCTCCTCTCAGGCTGCAGTTTTGGTTTTTAAGCACTCAGCCTTTGGCTCTGCAGAGAGCTCCTCCCCTCACAGTCTACTGAACAAGCCTACAGTTCCTTTAACATTATAACAGCACGTTCTGATGTGCTTCATCACCGAATTTCTTTTTGTAGTGCAGCTGTTTAAATGTTTACCTCCTGATCAGGAGATCATGAGTTCAAACCCTGCTGATGCCACAGCTGCCCATAACTGGGAGCCCATGTGGGGGAAGTCTATGTGAAGGAAACAGAAGGTTAAAATATAATGTATACCAACGATGTGGTAAAAATATGGAGCTAAGACCTTTGAGTTGATTAACGTCAAGTTGAATTCACTCAAAAATAGAAGTGCAGTAAGATGCCTTCAAACTTTACGTTGGGCTGACTTACATTTTTACAGGCTATAAGAGAAATAGGTTTAGTGGATTTCTAGCCAGATAACTTTAGCTGAACAATAGAAGGAAATGTGATCATTTTATTGGATAATCCTTACTTTGGGTTTAAAGTTATACCGCTTATTGAGAAATCACACTTTTAACCTGCCACTGATCTGACACTATGGATCTTTCCAACACGTATCAGTGCTTAAGAAGTCAATAAAAACTGCAGAACTGAAGTGAGGCATGTTTAAAAAAATAAAAAAGAATTTAAAAAATAACCTTAAGTTAATGTACACAATCCTCAGTGTGACCTAATTTCTGTTTGCCAAGCCATGCCAGTACAAATACTCCATCATAACAGATTATATATATACACTCTCTCTCTCTCAAAATTCTGCAAGAGAGAATATCAACAGATGTATTTTCAGTTTAACACCTCTATGGAAACTCTAGACAAGAACAAACTACTTGGATTAGTCACAGAGAGGAGCAGACGGAGGAGCAGACGGAGGAGATCTGGAACAGGAGGAGCCGATGATATCCTGCTACTGTGTTTTTGAGAGCAAACTCCAGTTATCTCTTTGACTTTGTGCTCTAATAGCCTGTTTCCTGCCGTTCTATCACAACTCGTACTGAGCTGAAACACACACACACACACACCAATATCTCACTGTGAGCATATATCATGTGCAAAATGAACATCTGACTCACAGATGTTGCTCCATGCTCAAGTAATCTTTTTTCCATTATACAGAGAAAAGGGATTCAACACAAAAAACGTTCACTAAAACAAATTCACCAGAATATCTTACAGTTAATCTCTTAAATATAGCCCTGATCCACCAGCGTTAAAAAAATCAATTCACGACTTGAATATCCATGATGGCAGTCTCAGAGACAGTGTGTTAGTAACTGAAGCAGAGTCAGGACACTGAACACTCCCCTAGATTTGATCTTGCCTTAGCGTGACTTTAGTAGAAGGACAGTAGTACAGTAGTAGAAGGACAAAGAAAGTATTATACTCACACGACTGCTCTCTTTAAAAAGTTTAAAGCTCATCCACTTTGGCATGGCGACTTCTCCGTCCTGCTCTTTTCTCTCTCTCTCTGGTTTGAGGTCAGTGTCTGGGACAGATTGGCTATAGAGTGTATGGAGTGTGTGGAAGACTAGATCACCTGTAGCTTATGAGTGCTGCTATCTAGTGTGTGTGTGTGCTCAGCAGAGTTAAACACCTCCCCTTGTGTGTGTGTGTGTGTCTAACCCAGCTGTGTTCTGATGACAGTAGCACGCGGACGGTCTTGTGACATGTGGATACAGTGGTGATGAGGGGAGAATAGGCTCATTATCCGGCTGGCACTGGAGGCCGCGGTGGCGCTGACTTTTCTGAAGTGTACAATAAGACACAGAAGAGGCCGTGCTGCAACTCAATGAAGATACATCTCATACAGAGGATTATAGCCCATATCTACCATCAAAATTATTTCCAATATAGTAACTTTGCAGCAGATAAATAAATAAAAAATAATCATAAATAAAATAAATAATAATAATAGATTCAACTTTTGCCAATGTAATTGCACACAATGGATTTGACCTCCACATTTAACCCATTAGCTCCCCACTAGCTGGGAGGTCATTTTGGGTCATAAATGTTCTAAAGAAATAAAAGAGGTCAACAGCGCAGTGCCAAAAATGTGAATATTGTGTTCAGAATTTTATTCAAAATGATAAACTATCAAATAATTTATATTCATTACGAGTGACACATTTAAAGAGGCTTTTTAATGTTGATACTATTTGAGTAGTCATTTACTCAACATCAAAATATTCTAAAGTCATTTTGATCAACATTAAATTAAGCAAAATCTTAAAATGTCACTTCATGCATAACAAACATAAATGTTGACACTTTCCATTTCCCCAGGATTCTGGGATTATCAGTGCTCTTCATTTCTAGGATTCTCAGGTTGGATAAATGAAGTATAGTGGTTGTAGGGCTTGTAGCACTTCTGTGAATTTTTAAGACTAGTATAGAGCAGTTCATTTAAGAAAACTGTGAGTCCAACACTTAAATAAAACCCAGGGCCAGCAATCCACACATGGAGATCATGTACTGAGCATGGGGCTCCAAGTGTCCATGGGGGCTAGGGCTGCGAATCTTCGATCCGGAATCGATTCTTGGGGTCACAAATCGATCTTTTCCAGATTCTTTCATATCCGAACGAAATACGTTACTTTACCGTTGCAATCTCTGCAAATCACAAGAGTCACGTCCAGCCCTTTCTTACCCGGGCCGGGTTCACGGTAAAATCCAAAGAGTTTCCAAATGGTTGCTTTCAAAGACTTTCAAGCCCACGCTGCTTCTTTGTTTTGCCTAGCACTACGGTGGCTGAGAAGGCACATCCGCACCCTCAAAAAAAAATTATTTTTTGAAAACGAGAATCGATTCTAAATCGTTCAATGTGAGAAGCGATTTTTTCCTGCACCCCTAATGAGGGCACCACTTAAGTCACTGCCCCAGTCTGAGAGCATTGCTGGTCTCAATGTTACAGGACCTCATAAAGGTCTCACACGGTCTCAACAGCACATTTAACAAGACAATGAAGACAAATAACGGGAGGATATGACCACATAGCTGATATAACAATATCCTGACTGGTTACAGGACACATTTGCAGCTGTGTACAGTCTATAGACCTGAAATGCTCAATGTTACCATGTATAATAAATGATATATTTGTACTTGTATATGTCTGGCCTAGCGAATGAGCTGTAGCATAGTTACTATCAGTATAGTCAGTTATATATGGGTGAGATAAGAGAGAAAAGCAGAGAACACAGGGAGTGGACTCTGCTCTCCTATGGCCATATGTCCTCAAGTAACTCCAATAAAAAAATGAAAAGAGGAAATAAATAAATAGTGTGTGTGTGTACAGTTATGTATACACATCTACACACACACACACACACTTTTTCATTTGTCATAACATAACCCCAAAATAAAAGCACTGCTTTGTGCATATTACACACATTACTGTGGTTGGTCAGCCATGAGCTTAAGTCATACTGATAAACGATTGAAATGAAAATGAAATATATTATTTTTTTGCAATATTTTTGATACATAATGATGATATATTTTGATATATAATTGTGTATTACTTGAAAAGGCCATAAGGCACGAAGACACCAAAAATTGCTACAGCATGTTTCTCCACCACAGACTGAGACATAAACGTGGTGAGAGAGAGGGAGGGAGAAACTGAGAATGAGAGGAGACAAAAACAGAGGGATCTATAGAGAGACAGTAATTGAGGCATTGTCCTAGGGCAGGATGGGCATCTGAGTGGTCTGGAAAAGTCTGCACTGGCCTCATAAAATAATTATTTACAAGCCAAAAACAGTGCGAGCACCCACCATGGAACAAGTGACGCGGCCGAGCTTGTAAAAAACAACAAGCTGACAGAAAAAGCCATGTGCACTTTAATAGCCTGCTTTCTAGAGCTTTGTCCAGTTTTCATTGTGACTCGTTTTGTTGTTCCTCTCGTTGAAAATACGCCATAACAATCTCTTTTTCGTACTTTCTGTGCTGCCACATCCTGTGTGATTATCCAAAGGATGCACTGTACGAGCTTAAAATTAGGCCACAACAAGAGGCTCTTTGTTACTAAAGTCTCTCAACAGCAGCATTAATGAACCTTCATCACTACCGAATCTGTATCATCACAGAAAATGTAAAACTGGCTCTCGGCACTGCAGGATAGCGAGCAAACGCATTCACGTCACATAGAAAGGGGATTTCAGGGCAACAGGACATTTAGCAGCAGAATGATTACAAGCCACTACAGCCAAGGACAAAAACATCTGCCCACAAGCTTGTCTGGAAGGCACATGGTGTGTTTGAAGGGGAATAACACACTCAACATCCTCTCTTCACTCACAATGTGTGTGTATATGGCTAAGTATTATTAGTAGTGATGTAAAGGTGTATCTGTCCATAAGTCTCCAGACACCCCTTCTAATGACTTTAAGGTCAAAGGTCACTCACTGGTGACACCATTGTGCAATTATACATACAGTGCTGCATTAACATGTAAATAGTCTTCTACAGTCTTAGCAGAATATTATGACCACCTATCTAATAGTGGGAATAAAAACCCTTGGTGCAGAGTGCTCAGTGGTGATATCTGAGGCTTTCCCAGTTGCTCATGTGTTCTTTATAGAGATTAACTGGACCACTGTGCTCTGTACCACTTGTGAATTGGGGCATCACTGTAATGCCATTGGGAGGCATACGTCCATTCTCAGTACCTTCACTACAGCAGATCTAGAACATCCCATAAAGTTAGTGGTTTCTGAGATGCTACCATCCTACACCTGGTACCCTATTATCAGCCCTTTTGGACATCAGTCACATCACATCATCTGCTCTTGTTGATTGTTTTACACTCTGCTACAACTGATTAGTGTGCTCATTTAATTATACAGCATATATAGCATCTGTGACATCCCAGGCCAGGTTCATTAAGCAGAGTTGGTCATACTATTCTGAGAAGTCTGTGTATTTTATATTCATTACATGAAAAATGCATTTCAAGCCTTTTTATGTTGACAAACATCAGAAATCCAGAATCTCAGATTCTAATAAATATAAAAAACATGACCGGAATTAAATTATTTGGAGCTGAGATTATGGCAGGATGTGTAAAGCTGAGCTTGAGTAAAGAACAGAATGAAGAGGAAGATCAGGAGTGGAAGAGTTTATATGGATTGTGACTGGTTAATGAGAGGAGCTGGTTGTGTCAGGTGTTAGTGATAACTTGTGTTCAGGTCCCATCTCCACTTTTTGCAGATGAACTTGTACACAGCTTGTATAAACCCAAAAGCATCACCAATATAAAGGGTCACTTTGAAGGGGCTGTGCTTGAGAAGCATCAGTTAGATGGCTGTAAAGCATCCTCAGCATCGGGCAGTCAAACTGCATTGTCAGGAGTGATGGAGCACCATTTAGTAGCTTTAGCATAAGCTGCAGTGGAGTTTGTCATTAGAACTAATAATCCATCATCAGTACCTGCAGGACAGCTCTCAATGCAGGATGCTGAGGCACAAAGCAGGACACGTTAGCTTAGCCAGATAACTTAAGCCTGTCCAATAGAAAAAGAGCAACAGAACATCCTATCGTATCAGACTATCCTCAATGCTGGGCTTAAGATATTTCAGTAACTTTAAAATCTTGCTGTGTGAAGAACCTTCTTTAATGAAGTTAGCCAGCTAGCTCGACGTTGAGGATTGTCCAATAGAAATGGCCTGCTGCTGTTTTGAACAGGCCTGAGTTTGGGCTACAATGAGATAAAATGCTTTGTGAAATAACCTGCCAGGTGTCTATAAACTTTTGGCAATAAAGTGCATCCTAAATGGTCAATAACACTAGAGCATGCAGTGAAACTCACACCCAGGACCTCCAGCTGCAGCAGCAAATATGCTCAGAGCAATACCAGTCACAGGCATAATGACATCACATAGAGACACAACAAACAAAAACACAAGCATATGTAACCTCCTCATATAAATACCATCAAAAACAGACTAACTTCATCAGAAAGCACAGGAAAAGATTCTTACTTTGATTTCATAAGGTCCCACATAGTTCCTACGGGGACACAGAGCAGCACACAGCCTGAAAAGGTTTTTCATGATTTCACATAATTTACTGGCACTCTAAACACACAGTGCCATCATGACTGCCATACCTGCACAGCCATGTCACTGCCCCTGCTCAGTGTGTAAGAACTGGGCGGGAAACCCCATTTTCTCCAGTCCGTCAATAGACATTTTACCTTTAAGGAGGCGGGGTCAATAGAATGTGTTTAAGAGCCATGAGATGTACAGCCCCACATCAAACAATCAGAATATTGTGGAAAAAGTTCATTGTTGTTCATATTTTAATTTAAAAAGGTAAATATAAAAAATATAAAATTTCAGAACCAGAATTTTTAAATTCATTATGTGTAAATAAACATATTTAATATTTAATATATTTTATAATTATTAGACATAAAGTAACATCTTTTATATTTTCATTTATTTTATATTTATTGCATGTAAACTGAGATATTTCTAGCATTTTTTATTTTAATATTGATACGGTTTGAATAATAATTTACTCAAAGTTCAAATGAAATATTCCAATCATTTGAGATTCTGGATTTTTATGAGCTATAAGCCATACTGTTCAACATTAAAGCAAAAAAGGCTTGACATGTAATTTTACACATAATAAATATAAAATATTAAATTACCATTTTGAGTTCAAGTATGAACATCAATATTCTAGTTTTTGACTTGCATTAACATAAGTTATACTAACTACAAATAACAACAATAAAAAGGGAAAAATTCCTTGCAAAATAAAGTAAAATTAATAAAACTAAGAATGTAATCAAATATTGAACAATTTAATCAAATCAAATCAAACGTTCCTCAGTTTAGCCAGATAACTTAAGCCCAAAGCCAAACCTGTCCAATATGAAAAGAGCAGCTTTATGAAAGACCTACATTTAGCGCTGGAGATATGAGATGAACAAGTAATGGAGGTTTATAGCCTCCAAACAGCATTGTGTGAATGTGTCTGAATCACAACCTTATAAAAACTTAAAAAGTGAACGCTGAGCATCTCAGTGGACGCTATCACTGTGATCTGAGGATCACGAGTTCAAATCCTGATCAGGCTGCTTGCCATCTCCAGCCGGAGCCTGAGACAGCAAAATTAGGCCATGTTCTCTCTGGGCGGGTAAGATGGCACTTTCTCCCCAGCACTACTATGTATTGTCAGCTGGCTCAAGCATCTGCCAGGTGATCCATCAGAACTGGGGATCCTGCGCTTTCCTCTGAGCGCGTTGTCTGCAGCGATGTATCGGCAGCAGTTGGAAAAGAGGTGGAGCTTGACTTCACATGCATCAGAGGAGGCCTGTGTTACTCTGCCCCCTCCTAGAGTCAGTAATATTACAAGTGATAGGGAGATTCCTAACAAATGGGGGGGGTCAATTGGCTACCAAAACATTGGGAGGAAACACGTCACATATGCTTTAGATAGATAAGTTAAAAATTGTGAAAATTATATTTCACATTCTTAACTATAGCCTGACTGCAGTGTACACTGACTGTTGAGCGAGTAGAGGAGTTTCTACCTTGTCGCTGTCCACTGTGTTCTGTGAGGTTCTGGAGGCAATGGAGATGGTGTCTGGCTGACTGCTGCCATCACCCTGACTGTCAGCATCCTCTCCAGTTTCCCTAAACATACACATACACAAAGTAAATACTCACAAAACAAATGAGGTTGTAATGGCTGATAAGAGTGGACTATAGTTATAGTGCTACAGCATAATAATCATCAGTCCGAGGGCAAAATAAGGGAGAAATTAAAAACTGGGGCTTAGAAATACATTTCAGTATGAAATTAAGGATCTTCAGGATTGGGAAATCCAGAAACTAAAAATCCACTCCAGGATTTTGTTTAATCTCTCTGAGATCATTTGTGAAGTCAGCCCATAGACTGTATATGAGAACTGGACACAATGACAGCAAAAGAGATGTGAGGCCAAAACGCCTCTGACGCCCTCTAGTGTGCAATTACGCTGCTGAACAAGAGGGTTAGGTGAAGGTTGTTTCTGTTTGCTTTTATTTATTTATCATACTCTTAATTTTGGTTGTCTTATGTGAATGTAACTCGTGTTTTTTAGTATGCTATTTTATTTAAATTTGTATTTATTGGTAAATACTGTTCTGTCTGGGGATGTGATGTATGTGATGTATGTAGTAACTGCCTGCAAAACAAATTTCTCAAGAGAGATAATAATAAATACTGAATTGAACTACTGGCTGGTTGCTGTAAAATTTTAAACCACACCCACAACCATTTTATTGAATAGGAGCTACAACAAACTTTGAAATGAGTTTCCTCACTAAGTTATTTTTTGTTGTGCTGTCTTCATTCCACAAGCTGTACCTACTAATTAACCCCTAGTATTAACCCCATAGTATTTTTCTCTATGATAAAAGTGTTTTATAGAAGATATTTGGGAATATTTAAAGGGGTGTGGTCAGTGGCGTAGCACCAAGTTCTGCAGCCTATTCACAGGCAGCATTCTTAATATTTAAAGTAAAATAAAATTCCAGACCCCTCAAGGGCCCTTCCCTCACTTGGTGCCCTGGTAACTCAGTCCCACTTTTCACTCCACTACGATCACAGAGTTCACCTCACATCAAGTGCAAGCAATGTAACGCCATCCATTTGGACTCTTTTTTGGCTTCAAAACATCACAGTGGAAGTAAACAGAAGTGTACTGTCCAGTCTGTGAGCTCGCCAGATAGACCAAAATTCTGGGGTGAATTTTTACTTTCTGGACTTGAATGTCCATATATAATAATCCTGATATATTAAAACTGTACTCTGGATAATACAAAACTAAATATAATTAATAGAATCATACATCTTTTTTATTTATGAATTAAGAAGCTTACGGGCGGCCCTTGTTCTCTGCTGAAAGCTTGTATATGCCTGATGTACTGATGTGGAATTTGCTGAATGTGAATGTACATACAACATGCCCTGTGTCTAGTCTAACCTCTTGCTGTTGTTGCGAGGTTTAGCAGGGGTTTTGGGTATTGGGATGGGCTCCTTTAGCGCCCCCTTGAGGTGAATGATTCTCTCCTGAATGACCTCCCGAATGTTCTTTATCCACTCCTGCTTCACCTCAATGCTGGACGCCTGTGGAACATGTCATAGTCATTAAAGGTATATATGACACAGCAAAAAACACAATATTCAGCCATAAGATTAAAACCACTTCTATTGCCTATTTTATCAGCTCCACTGACCATGTAGGTATCTGTAGTTCTACAGTAACAGTCCGTCTGTTTCTCTGTATACTTTGTTAGCCTCCTTTCACTCTGTTCTTCAATGATCAGGATCATCACAGAGCAGCTATTATTTGGGTGGAGGATTATTCTCAGAACTGTAATGACACTGATGTGGTGGTGGTGTGTTAGTGTGTGTTCTTGTATGAGTTGATCAGACACAGCAGAGCTGCTGGAGATTTTAAACACTATGTTAGCTGTCCACTCTATTAGACACACCCACCTTCTTGGTCCACAGTGAGTGTAAAGACAAGGAATTTAGTTTAATTGGTGGATACTTCAATGTATCATTGAAAGTTTTCACTTTTTTAATGTTATCCCCAATTTTTGGAACGCCAAATAAAACCCTCAATTCTCTAAGACCACTTTCCCATCACCTGCAGTGCTCCTGACACTAGGGGGGCTGAAGACAAGCACATGCCTCATTTGATGCGTGTGAATTCAGCCACCACCTCTTTTTAAAAAATCCACTGATGCATCAGTACTGGACAACCAACATGCTCGCAGCATCCCCAGCTCTGATGCGTCAGCTAACAGACACCTGTGCCGGCCAGCATCACAGGGGGTGTGATGGTGAGAGAGCACCATCTTCCCACCCAGAGAGAGCACGGTCAGTTTTGCTCTCTCAGGGCTCCAGCTGCTGATGGTGAATCCATCATGACCCAGGATTAAAACTGTCAGTCCTCAGGCCATAGTGTCAGCTAATCTACTGAGCAAGTTTTAAAATGTAACTAGTTCTACTTTCATCCCTATGCTGCTCAAACTTAAGAGAAATGGACCTTGAGGACAGTCTTGTTGTCAGACGAGGGCGTCCGTCCAGCCCACAGTGCAAATTTACAGGGGTCTCCCTCTATGTGCTCCGTCACCCCCAACTCAGATGTCTGTAAACAGAGAGAAGTAATCAATCAGTTATGAATCCAGTCACCTTTTTTAGTCATTTTAAATGTATAGCTGTCCATGCTGGCTATTCAATATGTAATATTTCACTGAAGACTAGTAAAAATGTAGAACACATCAGTGTGTATCCACCTGCAACTCTAAGTAGTGCTAAAATGGGAAGCAGAATTATCCAATATTTTAACTCTTAAAATGCCTTTAAATTATTTAAAGTGTTAACTTTTTTAATTTACATATTACATGTTTACTGTTTCACAGAAGGTTTAGTCTCATGCTAAAGTCAAATGACATTTTACTGCCCAATTTCTATTTATTTTCTGAATTTGTATGTTTACACTGGTAATATAAAATGCCATAACCTTTCCACATAGCAGATTATATGCTGTTTATATATATATATATATGTGTGTGTGTGTGTGTGTGTGTGTGTGTGTGTGTGTGTGTGTGTGTGTGTGTGTGTGTTACAACAAAAAATAAACAATAGTTGTGCATTAACTACATGTGCAGAAGCTGGTTCTTTGTAGAGGATTTGTTAACTTATCTGAAAATCAACAAAACCCGTCATTCAACTAAAAACTGTACAGGTGCATCTCAAAAAATGTGAATATGATCAAAAAGTACATTTATTTCAGTGACTCAATTCAAAAGTGAAACTCATTAGAATAACATTAGAATATTATATGAAACCAATTTTAAAAAATGATTTTTAATATATAAATGTTGCCCTACTGAACAGTATGTACACTATATGCACTTGGTTGGACATCCTTTTGCATGAAATACTACATCAAAGTGATGTGGCATGGAGGTGATCAGCCTGTGACACTGTTGAGGTGGTATGGAAGCCCAGGTTGCTTTGATAGCAGCTTTAGCTCGTCTGCATTGTTGGGTCTGGTGTCTCATCTTCCTCTTGACAATAGCTCATAGACTCTCTGTGGGGTTTGGGTCAGGTGAGTTTACTGCCCAGCACAGTGATACTGTGGTTATTAAAGCAGGTGTTGGTATTTTTGGCAGTGTGGGCAGTGCCAAGTCCTGCTGGAAAATTAAATCCACATTTACATAAAGCTGGTCAGGAGATGGAAGCATGAACTGCTCTAAAATGTCCTGGTAGACGGCTGCGCTGACTTTGGACTTAATATAACACAGTGGACCAACACCAGCAGATGACATGACTCCCCAAATCATCACTGAAAGTAAATTTTGCATTTCATTTGGAAATCAAGGTCCCAGAGTCTGGAAGAAGAGTGGAGACAAACACAATCCAAGCTGCTCGAGGTTTAGTGTGACGTTTCCACAATCAGTGATGGTTTGGTCTATGCTGACTGACAAGGCTTGGAAGGTCAAGTCACCCAGCAACACTGACCCCCCTAATCCAGCATCATCCATAACAATAATGACCTAAATCTGAAAGGTTACATGTACAAAGAAATGAACTCACCAGTAGTTTGTTCTTATAGACGTATTTGGTGCGTCCAGCTGAGTCTTTGATCTCCTTACTGAAGACGAGAGAAATCTCAAAGAGGAAGAGGTGGCGGTCTCGGCCCTTACGGATCAGAGACTTGGGGTCCCACACCTGGAACGTGTCCTGCAGAATCAGCTCTCCCTGCACGTCCAGATTCTCATCAAAACCTACAGTGAGACCAGGAGTGGAGGTCAGAGATCCAAACAGTCCAGATTTACTCATTTAAATGTCAGTTCTGTAGGTTTATTCAGTTAAATAACAACTATCCAATGAAATACAGTTAAATGCAAAGAGGTTTGGTCAGGAAAAACTACACAATTCCCTTAAATAGCCTGGACCTGCTGATAGCACTGTCATCTATTCCTTATATTCAGAGATTCATTATTTTCTCATTTCTATAAGACACATACTAAAGGAAGCTGTCATATGAAAGTTAAACCCAGTGTTAACTGGCATAAGATTTTGCTGTAAATAAATCATGTGCCATCTACATTCACTGGCCATTTCATTAGGTACACAAACTTTGTATCTATACTCACTGCTCATTTTAGCTCCACTGAGCATACAGGTGCACTTTGTAGTTCTACAATTACAGACTGTAGTCTCTGTTTCTCTGTGTACACTGTTAGCCTCCTTTCATCTTGTTCTTTAATGATCAGGACCTCCATAGAGAAGGTAAACCAGTGAAGGACCAGACGACCAACACACACTGTGCAGCAACAGATGAGCTGCTGTCTCTGACTTTACATCTACAAGGTGGACCAACAAGGCAGGTGTGTCTAATAGAGTGAACACTGAGCTAACAATGTTTAAAATCTCCAACAGCGGTACTGTGTCTGATTCACTCATACCAACACAACACAGTCTAACACACCACCACCACATCAGTGTCACAGTGCTGAGAATGATACACCCAAATAATAGCTGCTCTGTGGGGGGTCCTGACCACTGAAGAACAATGTGAGTAAAGTGTACAGAGGAACAGAGACTACAGTCTGTAATGGTAGTGCACCTGTATGATCAGTGGAGCTGTTATAATAGAGAGTAAGTGTAGATACACGTCATTCATAAAGTTTAATGTGTGATAGTGTGATAGACAGACATACCCTCCAGCATGCTGAGGTGCATGGCATCATTGGCTCTCTTGGGCACACCCAGCATCACCTCCAGCCCATCCTTAATCTCACCTTTACCCTCTTCACAACAGCTCAGCAGCTCCTGTAGGACCAGCGTGGACAAGAACATGAACTCAACATAGAACATGCAGTTACAATCTACTCTTACAGTCAGTACAACACCGGGCTGGGCATCATGGTGATGTTTTATAAGCCACAGTGCTGGTTAGACAGTGGATACTGTCAGCATTTAGAGAAACAACTGCATGAGTCAGTAGAGAGATTATAATGCTGGGTTGAATTTAGCAGTATCATATATAAGCTACAATTATTACTGACTGATGTTCAGAAACTAACATTCAAAAAGTACACATCTTTAACACATCACATTTTATGTGAAAATGAGCAAAAGAGGAGAAGAGAGAGAGGGAAGTGTTTGATATGGGTGTTGGCCAGAAAACAGAATCTTCTACAAACTGATATGAGAGAAATAACGACTCCAGAGAATTCATTAAAGCTCTGTTATTTCAACAAACTCAACAGACAGACATGTAAACAGACAGAGAAAGAGAGAGAGAGAGACCGAGAGAGAGAGAGAGAGAGAGAGAGAGAGACAGACAGAGAGAGACAGAGAAAGAGAGAGAGAGAGACAGAGAGAGAGAGAGAGAGACAGAGAGAGAGAGACAGAGAGAGACAGAGACAGACAGAGAGAGACAGAGA
>BRDA01008844.1:0-12732 GCA_036984385.1 Crenuchus spilurus
TATATGCAAATTGCCATTATAAAAACTGAAGCAGTAGACTTTGTGGACATTGATGTTTGTGTCATTCTCAAAACTTTTGGCCATGACTGTACACAGTCTGGGGTCAAATTCTAGAACCCACATTTCTAAACACAGACTAAAAATATCAATTACAATTTACTTTACAAGACTTCCATGTTTGGGAAACTGTCTCATAGAAAAAGCTTAATTGTCACGTACACAAAATACAAAACAACAATATGAATGTCTTATAAAGCTGCTCACTACTGGGCTTCCAAGTGGAACTGCAGGGAGTTGCATTTTCTCCAAATGTGTCTGGACAACTTTCATATCCACCGAGCCTCGTAACACCTCTAAAACCATCTGGAGGAAAACATACATATATAAATACAATCAATAGTCTTCATTTTTGTATTGATGTCCCTTCTGTCTGCAGACTTACAAAAAGAAAAATACACGCCAAACTGAGAAATATGAATAAACAGCTACTTAATAAAGAATGACACTTTTTCAAGTTGTTTTCAACAATAGAATTTCTCTATGATGTGTAATACAGCATACAATGCAAGAAATACCCTCTCAAGTCACTGAGAAGAATAAATCACCATCAAACAGACTAAAGTGTCCTAAATAGAGTGACAAATGAGTCTGAAAATCTCAAGCTAGTTTCAAGAATGAGAAGTAGTTCTCCCATTTTACTGACCAGAAAGCACAAATTTGAGGGGACTGAGAGAGGAGTGCATATCCATGGTGCACACTGCTGTGTCCTGATCTTTCACGTTTGGGTCCAAACCTAATTGATTAAACTTTTTAACAGCACTGTTCAGAATTGTCCATTTGAGAGCCACTTTCTTAAAATATAAACAGATCACTGCAGCCTGGTGACACCCAAGTAAATTAGCCAGGCGGCAATCAGTCTTCATAGAGCCACATTAACATAAACAGGCCTAAAAATGTACTTCAATTTCCTGTTGCATGTTACATGGTGGAGCAGTTACATTCAGGTGCATGATTGCTGTGCAGGAAACTTGAATATAAATCTAACTTCAGCTTTGTCAATATTCATGTGTTGATATGATAAAGATGACAGTAGTTTGCAAGTCTTACACTGAGAGAGAAAGAGAGAGAGAGAGACAGAGAGACAGAGACTACAAAAGCCATACAAAGCACACTAAGGATACAGATGCATTTTATGAAAACCTTAACAGATAAGCACAAACACACAAACACTCTTTACCATTGATAGATCACTCAACGAAGCAAAACAATGTGGTCAATGCACAACCAGTACAACAAAGAGAGGAAAAATATGCTTTCACTCACCAAAGCTAAAGTATCGGTGCAGACTGACTGTCACCTGGCTCTGTTCAGTACACTGAGGTTTGTTTTATAGTTTTTCAAAATAGCAGAAAGCTCTGAACACAGTGGATTTATATACTCAGATGAGCTGTGAGGATTATTGTATAATAAGTGGTCCAAAATCCTGCCAAATTAAATAAGTAGGCCACAAAAAAACTGACTGGGTTGTCATATTTCACAGCTTGTGAATTGATAGGTACTCCTGGTACCCCAGTGTACACACAAACACTGAAAAAAGTGAGGTTTTTCATACTATCACTGCTTCAACAAACAAAACCAAACACAGCAGCACTGAGCGACAGAAGCAGTCTACATATCACCTATAATACCAGATTCTGTCCCATTTCGAGAAACTAGCACTGAAAATTAAACAATACTTTATTATACATGTCAAGTTCTGCACAAACTGTTGATAGAAATTAATTTTGGCCTCGCAAGCTCAAAAACAGGTAGGCATAAGTCCGATGAGTTTGTCTTAGAACGGAGTACACAATCCTTCAAATAAAATTTTCACTGAACAGCGTTGGAGTTGATGCTCACAACTCTTGTTTATGAATTATAAATGCTGCATAATAAAATATTAATAGAACTAAAAAGCACTCACCCTTGCCCTTAACCCCAATAAGAGCTGTGCTCTTTGTCTGTAACTCAGTAGGTTGGGAACCGTCTCTGTGACCATGGACACAAACTCCTCTAGTTTTCCATAATGAAGCACATTTTTCTGCTGTAGAACCTGCCACATAAACGCAGATATCAAGTGCAAAGGTGGAACCAGAAGGCGCAAAGACGAGAAGGGCAGTTGGGAGCCTAGAAAACAGAAAAAAACAACATAACCGATACTCTCTTATTATATTAATGTGAATGTAAACATTACAACTAACACATATTGATTGAATCACACAAATTAAACATTTTAAAAAGAATGAAAAAAAAAATTCTTCTCATTCACAGACAACTTATGACTGAACAGAACTAAATAATATATAAAGTGATTTGCTGATGTTATTTACTGTGCAGTAAACGCCACAGATTAACCCAATAAGTTAACCCATTAACACAATATCTCACTTATCAAAATCTGAATAAACTGTACGGTATTTTCTTAAATATATTACAATGTCTCTCTGATACGGTGCCACAGTGCGTACAGAATAAATGTAAAAACAGGTAATTTGCTGTGGTATAGTAACGCATTAGCCGACATAAAAAATAATGAAAATATAAAGTGACCTGTACAGTTTATAATAAAGACAATGTATACCTCGATCCATCGTTTTCGGTAACTGTTGTTTCTCCATTTTAAACAGAGAAATTTAAGAACAGCGTGTAACTTTATGAGTATTTTCTCCCTAGCTTTAGCCACCTAGCATTGCTTGCTATGTGTGAGAGACCAGAAACTTCCGGGCGGTAAATTTCAAAATAAAAGCCCGACAGTTCACTTACTAAATAAGTAAAATAAATGTCTCACGTTTCCCTGGAATAAGCATTCAGTTTTGTATGTTCATATTATTCTGATTCAATTTAAAAAATGTCCTTTAGGAGTGAATAGAGAGTAGCTCTGTGCTTTTGTAATGAAATAGGCTACATTGGCAAAATATAAAATTATTTTATATAATTGTAATCGCCATGTGATTGAACCAAATTAATAACAGAAAAATATAGTAATTTTTGTTTGTAGTAATGCATTTAGATCAAAATTCAACAAAACAGAACTATCTAGTAGATTACTATCAGACATTTTAATGCAAATAATACACTGACATTGGACACTGGTTTAACTGAAAAATTATATTTGTATATATTCCCATTATGTAGCTTGCCTTTTAACATTTATGTATTTGTGGAAATATGTTTGATATATTGATGCTTGGTAAAGACAATACATTTCAATGATAAAGTCTGGGTGAAAGATTATACTGCCTAATGGAGTGTTTGGGGCATGTAAGCATGTGCAGGTGTTGTACACCCTGTCCTTCACACTGTCATTACTGCAGTGGGTTTTGGTATGTACATGTCCAGGTTGTTGTGACTTAATACTGAAGACCTTGGATCAAAGGTCTCATTTTGCAGGGTCCTGGAGGTAGTAAGTGAGAGAGAGAATATTAAATGGTATGTACAATATGTAACTTTTCTCACTTTTCAATTAAAAAAAGATTTGTGTAGTTATATTGTTAAAGGTTCAAACTATGTATATCTTAGTCTCTGGTATTCACATGGAACCTACTACTGATGCAGTAATTCATGCAAAAGGGGCCCCAACCAAGTACTGAGTGCATATACTGAACATACTTTTCAGTAGAACATTTATGTATTAAACATCATTTTTTAATTGGTCATATATAATATTGTGTTTTGAGAATGTTTGACTTTTGAGTTTTCATTGACTGTAGACCATAATCATCAGCATTAAAAGACATTTTATTAGACACTCTGCATTTAATGAATCTGAGTCTCACTTCTTGAATTACTGAAAAAAAAATTTTTTTCAATGACATTCTAATTTTCTGAGATGCATCTGTATATATCTATATTAGTGATGGGACTCGATTAAAAATTTTAATCGAGTTAATTTCAGGGTCTGTATTTAATTAATCGCAATTAATCGCAAACCATATATCAACAAATTAAACATTTTCAATTTAAAAAATCATTTTGCTACTAAAGTTTTGAATGAATACACATACAGTATATGGTTAACAACAAATATATTTATTGCTTTTTGATTTTTTTTTTATTATTAAACCAACATATTTGGCAAAGTGCTATAATATTTATTCAGATTTCAAGTATTTCAAGAACCCCTGAGTTTTTAACTTATTTGAAAAATAAAAATAATAAATGTAAGCAGCACACTAGACAATAATGATAGCACCATTTCTTGTACAGAACTGTAAAAATTCAAAACAAATAAAATAACTATACAATACTGCGACTATTGTGATAGTTTCACATCTTGTCATCTGGTCCAATGTGGGCTGGCTGGAGCGTTTATTTTTTACCGCTGCTGGGGATGCTGACATTAGCTGTGGAGACGGCTGTGCTTGCCGCAACATGTGACATTGATATGGTATTTTAGGCTTGAGTAGCTTCGGTGATAAGCAAATTCCTTTTTAAACAACTTGCATACAACAGTAGTCTTTTCGAAAGTCCCATCAAAATGTTTTTAAAAGCTAAAGTTGTCCCTCAGTGGACCAAGAGAAGCGGCTTCGTAGTCCACTGTTGCAGTTTGCCGATGTCGCTCGTCCATCATTGTTGTTGTTTCCGGATGTCGCTTGTGCATCAGATTTACAGGCGTGCTAGAACACGCAAAGACAAAGGTTCCGGCTCCAAACTTTTAAAAAAATGTGATTAATTTCGATAAAATTTTTAAAGTCCCGGCCCTAATCTATATATATGACGTAAGGTGTAGTAAGTTTAATTTACACAGCACCTTTTTCATACCATAGATTGCTTAAATTGAACTGTATTTGCATCCATCCAGTGCTGCCTTCTGCTGCTTCTGATGGCAGTAGTTTTGTGATTCACATCTTAAATACATACCAGTAAATGTTTAGTTTATAAGAACTCATTAAACAGTTTTGCATAAGTTCAGGGCTTGTTTAAGAAAAACTGTGATGTTTCTTCCCTTGTGCTCACTGCATCTTCTCATCCCACCACTGCAGCTTTTATCTTCTACCACGTGACTGGTAGCTCAGTGTAAAGATATTGTGGATTATCCAAAGACTATACAAGTACTATGAGAAAATGCAGCATAAAGAGGCACATATTACCAGGCTGGGGAGAATCTTCTTCTATATTGGTGTATCAATTAACCATTACAGTTTTGGCCTTGCTGCAGTTTCACTTGGCCCCACAACTTTTACTTTTGCTTTGATTAGATTAAATTCAACTTTATTGTCCTTACACATGTACAAGGCAACACAATTTAGCTTAGTATCTAACCAAAAGTGCAATAAGCAGTCAGTGTTGTAAAAAACTATTGTATAATATACATGTAAATATATTAATGAGGTATTGTATACATGATATACATGTTGAAAGGAAAATACTCTAAACATGATATATTGATGCAATAATTTACTGGTTAAGTCACAAAAGAAGGGTTGGGTTTATTTATATTAAATGTATATGCAGAATATGTAGAAACCGTGATAATATAATATACAATTACACAACATATATCCAGTTGTGTGAGTGTTAACGTTGAACAGAGTTCAGTAAGGAGATAGTTCTGCAGGAAAAAGCTGTTCCTCAATCTGCTTGTCCTGGTCCGGTGGCACCTGAAGCGCCTGCCACTGGGCAAAGGGACAAACAGACTATAAGCAGGGTGGGAGGAGTCCTTAAGAATGCTGCGACCTTGACGCAGACAGCATATCTTCTGGACATCCTCAGACGGATGGAAATGGAGTTCCTGTGATCTTCTAGGCAGTTTTCACCACTTGCTGCAGTGACTTGCAGTCTGCGACAGTGTGGTTTCCATACCAGCTGGATAGGAGGCTCTCAATCGCACAGTGATAGAAGTTCACCAGGATGGCTAAAGACAGGTGTTGTCTCCTCAGGAAGAAGAGGCGCTGGTGAGCCTTCTTGATCAGGCAGGTGGTGTTGGTGGTCCAGGACAGGTGCTCCGATATCTGTATTCCCAGGAACTTGAAGCTGGCAACATGTTCAACAGCCACCCCACTGATAAAGATGTTGTCATGCGTGTCAGCTTTCTCCTTCCTGAAGTCTACGATGCTTTCCTTTGCTTTGTTGGTGTTAAGGAGCAGGTTATTTGCAATACTATTACAATACCACAGGCAACCTATTATCATTTCAAAAAAACCCAACAAGCATATCACCTACAGGGGTTAGACAATGAAAGTGAAACACCTGTTATTTTAGTGTGGGAGGTTTCATGGCTAAATTGGACCAGTCTGGTGGCCAATCTTCATTAATGTCACATTGCACCAGTAAGAGCAGAATGTGAAGGTTCAGTTAGCAGGTAAGAGCACAGTTATATAGTATATTACAATGCACACAACATTATGGTGACATACCAGAGTTCAAAAGAGGACAAATTGTTGGTGCACGTCTTGCTGGCGCATCTGTGACCAAGACAGCAAGTCTTTGTGTCTAAATATTATTGAGCCACTTTGGGGTGTTTTGGAGGAGCGAGTCAGGAAACGGTTTCCTCCACCAGCATCACGTAATTGACCCTGTACTGGCCGCAAAAGGAGGCCCAACACCTACTAATAAATTATTGTGGTCTAAAACCAGCTGTTTCAGTTTCATTGTCTAACCCCTGTACCTCCCCAGTCCATTACCAAGCACTCAGCAAATCCATCATAGCAGGATGAGCAGTTCAACAACACTTAATGTCACAATTTTTAGGGATTTGTAGTTTTTTCCCCCACAAATATCATAAGAGATAAAGATTATCATGTTTATTTTAACAGTGCAATAAATAAGCAAGTGCAATATGAAGGAAAAAAGAAATTGAAATAAATATATAAATAATAAATAAGTGTTGCAGGAATGCTAAATGTTCAAACATGAAATAACACTTTTTTCATTTACTGTACAAGTGTGTTGAATATGGCAAAAATGATGTGAGCAATGTCAGTTCACTGCCTGTTGTTGGTTGTTACATATGTGACCTAAAATCTGCAGAGAGGCTGTATCCCCCTGTATTATTGCTAATAAAAAAGCTGTAACCTTCACATCATAGCAATACATCGTATACAGTGAGGTGAATAAATATTGCCTTTGATAAAAACAGTGAAGATATAGAATGTAAGAAATAGAAATATTTTTCTTTGTCCGAGAACTTTTTATTGATTCACTGACCAAAAAGAGTTTTGAATTCTAAATTACTTTCCAAAAACACTTTGAATTCCTAAGTACCACTTAATGATTTGCATCATTTCAGTTTTTCTCAGATCCCCATATGAGCAACTCCTTTTTGCATTTGAAT
The DNA here is from genome assembly GCA_036984385.1 of Crenuchus spilurus. Classification (NCBI taxonomy): domain Eukaryota; kingdom Metazoa; phylum Chordata; class Actinopteri; order Characiformes; family Crenuchidae; genus Crenuchus; species Crenuchus spilurus. The sequence continues at coordinate 7,313 of BRDA01008844.1, forward strand.
TTTTGCATATATTAAGATCCATTATTTACATTTTTGCTTTATTCTTCAAGGGAAGGAAAGGCAAACATCTTCTGTCCTCTTTCGCCACTCTGACGTATTCAAGTCTTGGTCCTTCCCACATGAAATAGTCTTCTAGACAAAACCTGACCTTACAGGTAGGGTCTTCAAGAGGATTTGGGACCAGCAAAAAGTAGGTTATTCATGTTACAGTAGTTCTCAGCGATAGAAAAAGGCCACTTTCATATAATTGTTGAATTAAGGAGCTACACTCCATGACCAATTATATGTGGACATCCATCTTAATTGGTCTATTTATCTATAATACCCATTGCTATTTAACCCACACCTACCCCATCTGCACTGGATTGTACTGATTTTCAATATGGCACTGTCATGTAAAGTGGAAATGTAATCATGTCCTGTATGGCTAGTGTCTAGCAGTTTGGTGATTTCCCTGCTCACCTACTAAACAAGATTCATTTAACCAGGTGTGCTGTGCAGGGAAATCACCAAACCATGCAGGACAACTGACCACTAGTATGATCTTCACCTGGCAATATGACAAACTAATTTTTAATTAATCTAATTTTGGGTTTTCTGGATACCAGAAGAACTCAAATGTAAAAATGTGATATTTTTTAAAAAGTACACAAATGTAGTATTTTGGTGGCAGAGGAATAAAGGTCTGAGGTTGTTTTTCAAGATTTCTTTCATATTTCAGTTCCTGACATAGTAATGGTGCTGAACAGACATTGCAATATTTCAGAATATAATGGAAAGCCTTCCCCTATGTGGTTTGGACTTGCATCTAATTCAGAAACTGCTTATTCTTCAATGAAGAAAAAAGCTTAAATCAGGGTTCTCGTGGGTTCTTAAAAAATCTAAAATTAAAAACTTTAAATTTAAGGCCTTAAAAAGTCTTTAAAAAGGCCAGATATCCATCCAAGGTCTTAAATTAAATTTATTAAAGTCTTAAATGTTTACTTTTAATTCCAGAGAAGCATAAACTAATCGGAAGTTAGTTTTGCTAACGTTTTCTAAATGCATCAGCGTAAATGTAGTTCTGTTCTCTGTGTTTCTGGGAGGGCTACGGGTGTGGGAACTACAAATCCCATGATAACTGCATGCTAACTCTGCTAACGTGACATGCTAACGTCTGTAAATACATGCTGTGTATTAGCAGTTTAGCCTTTTTGACTTTTCAGACCCCTCTAGCGACTTTTTTTCTTCTTCAAAAAGGCGACTAGTAATTTTTTCCAGTGTTATTGGATATGGCGTTATATTTGTGAGACAATTCTGAGTGCATGCACAGATGTGTTGAACGAGCAAGAAGATTTTTGCACACACATGGACTCAATATTGTATAGAAATATCTCTCCCGCGTGCTCAACCTCTTCTTTCCTGTATTATGAAACACCGATCAATCAGCTTGGTTGCATTTGGCCGGATTTGAGCACACAGTATGTCTCTTAATACCTCAGAATTTAAGTTTTTTTTTTTTTTTTTTTAGCAAAGTCCAGTGACACAACCAAAGTGAGGTTGTATTTAGACATCCTAGTGTTGTGTTGGTAAGGTTACTTGTGTTGAGAATGTAACTATTTTGATTATCTGTTCTAATATTGAATGAAATTAATCCTTTTCTATAACTGAATTAATAAAAATAAAATGTTCTGAGAATATTTGGAATCATTAGAATGTTTCTGGCAATTTGTCATGTTGGACTTAAATTTTACTGAGAATTAGGCTTGGGCGGTATAAAGGTATTTTGTTATACCGTGGTATTTAAATGTGGTGATGGAGTCTAAAAATGTTGATGGTATTAGTCACATGATGTAATGCGGCAAATTTAAAAAAGAAGTCTATTAAAACTGGGACTTAAAAGTGCTTCACACGTAAGCAAAAGACAGCGCCAGAAACACACACACACACACGATACTTTTATTTCAAAGTTAAACAAGTAATTGTTTATTTTGGTCTCTGGTAAAGTTATTCTGTCTTATACAACCAGCCCTCTGTCTGCTTCTCTCACAGCGTGTGTGTGTGTGTGTGTGTGTGTGTGTGTGGTGTGAGTGAATCTGCACACGCTGCGATTCCCGCTCTGATTATCATATTAAAGTTAATTTCAGTGTCTTAATTTCGTTTATTTCGTTAGATAGAAGCGAAACAAAGTCGCTATGAGTCACGAATGAATGTGGACGTCTCTCTCTCTCTCTCTCTCTCGTGGGAATACTGAATTACCGCCACTGCCGATAATACCGCATACCGCAGTATTTCCTCAAGCTCATAATAAGGTATGAAAAACACCAATACCGCCCAACCCTACTGAGAATGGTCTTAAAAGGTCTTAATAAAGTCTTACATTTAACTCACTGAAACCTACAAGAACCCTGTTAGATGGCATTTCATGCTAGTTAATGGAAGGAAAAACTCAACTACTGTAATTACAATACCTGGATCTAGGTGTGAGGTGCGGATCATCAACCCTAAAAGAATTAACCTTAATTAATTAATCTTAACATCCCTAATATAGTAGTTTGCCAAATGAAACGTATATTTCCACGATGCCGTTCTTAATGCCAATATGGCAGAATATGTTTTACCAGAATAAATAATTTTGTGTTTAGTGGTTTTAAGGGATTATGAAATACTGCAAAACTGCTGAAAATTTATTATTGCTATGTTATTGTTTAATAATAATAATAATAATAAAACACTCAACAAGCAAACTCTTGTAGTCACTCTTCTCTAGTCAAGATGATAAATAATAGTCTTTTATACGTTGTAAGACGAGCATGTCTTTAACAAGAAACGATCATTTGTTTCTCTGCGGCATGTCTTCTCTGATGTACTTTTAAGTATCCTGATCTGAAAAAGCTCTTCCCACACTGATCGCACTCATACGGCCTCTCTCCCGTATGTTTTCTCTGGTGAACTTTCAAAGAACCAGGATGGGAAAAAGTCTTCTCGCATTGAGAACACTGATAAGGCTTCTCTCCGGTATGTATTCTCTGATGAACTTTTAAAGCGCTCGACTGAGAAAAACTCTTTCCGCACTGAGCGCAGCGGTACGGCTTCTCTCCGGTGTGCATTCTCAGGTGACTCTTCAGCAAGCCTGCATGAGAGAAGCTTTTCCCGCACTGAGCGCACGGGTACGGCTTTTCTCCGGTATGGATTCGGACGTGAATTTTCAGCGAGGGAAGATGAGAAAAGCTCTTTCCACACTGAGAGCAGTGGTAAGGCCTCTCTCCCGTATGTATCCTCTCGTGAACCTTTAGTGAGCTTGGATGAGAAAATTTCCGTCCACACTCGGAGCAGCTGTAAGGCTTCTCTCCGGTGTGGAGTCCCTCGTGATCCTTCAGCGAGCTTGGATGAGAAAATCGTTTCCCACATTCGGCACAACAAAAGGGCTTCTCCCCAGAATGCATTCTTTGATGTTTTTTTAAAAATTCGTGTCTAGAAAAACTCTTCCCACACTGAAAGCACTGGAAAGGCTTTTCTCCCGTATGGATCCTTTCATGTAACTTTAATGAGCCTGAAAGGGAAAAACTCTTCCCACACTGAAAGCACTGATAGGGTTTCTCTCCTGTGTGTGTTCTCAGATGACCTGTTAATGTAGCTTGATGGGAGAAACTCTTTCCACACTCGGGACAGAGGTAAGGCTTCTCTCCAGTATGTGTTCTTAGGTGAGTTTTTAAAAACTGTGGTCTAGAGAAACGTTTTGCACAGTGAGAACAGGGATAACACTTCCTGTCAGTGTCCTTTTCTTGGTTGCCTAACTCCGTTGAGAAAATTACACTCCGATAGCTCTGACTGGTGTTTTCTTCACCAAATTCTGCACGTGTCGGTGATTCTTCAGGCACTGTCGGCTCTTCGAGCTCATCTTTCACTTGGACTTCAATACCTGAAATGCAGTAACAGTGATAAAAAAAAGGTAACAATCACATTACATAAATACACTCCTGATCAAAATCTTAAGACAAGTTAAAAAATTGCAATTTGCATTTTACACTATTGGATCTTAAGAAGGCTCCAAGTAGAGCTTCACGATGCTAAAAGAAGAAATCGGCGGAACAGACAAAAAGTTTTAAACAGCCAAATTTTTTGCAAACTGCATTTTCTCTCAAACATGATTTTTTTCAGCTGATCAAAAGTTTAAGACCAGAGCCTTTAAAAGCCAAAATCTGCACAAAAATTCGGATTCAGTGTCATTTTCTGTCAAGTATTTACACTGTCAAGACCTCCTGATGGCAAAAGCAGAAAAGCTCACTGACTGAACGTGGTAGGACTGTTGAGCTGCATAAACAAGGCCTCTCACAACGTGCCATCGCTGCTGACGTTGGACGCCACGTCTTCTTCAACACCACAAAACTGCCTGTTTGGACTCTGCAAGGGAGCATCAAACATGTGACACTGAAAGGTGAAGAAAGTAGTTTTCTCTGATGAGAAAAAAATTAACCTTGATGGTCCTGATGGCTTCCAACGTTACTTGCATGACAAGCAGATCCCACCTGAGATGTTTTCTACATGGCACAGTGCGGGGAGGGGCATCATGATTTGGGGTGCTTTTTCCTTCAATGGAACAATGGAGCTTCAGGTTGTGCAGTGGAGTCAAACGGCAGCTGGCTATGTGGAGATGTTGCAGCGGGCATCGCTCATAACTGAGGGCCCTCGCCTGTGTGGTAATGACTGGGTTTATCAACAGGACAATGCTGCAGTTCACAATACCCACCTGACAAAGGACTCTTCCAGGAGAATAACATCACTCTTTTAAACCATCCTGCGTGTTCCCCTGATCTAAATCCGATTGAGAACATTTGGGGATGGATGGCAAGGTAAGTTTACAAAAATGGACATCAGTTCCAGACATTGGAGGCCCTTCGTGAAGCCATCTTCAACACTTGGAGCAACGTTCCCACTAGCCTCCTGAAAACACTTGCATCAAGCTGCCTAAATGACTGTTTGAAGTGATCAATAAGAATGGTGTAGCTACTCATTACCGAGTCCTTTTTTGACACTTTGATTTCTGTTTTGAGGGTTTTTTGGGGTTTTTCTGAGCTATGGTCACAGCCTATTTCAGTTAAATTGTTGTTTTCAGTAAATTCCCTGCTCAAAAGTTTTTGTCTCTTGCACCCATTTCTTCTTTTAGCATTGTGAAGCTCTACTTAAAACGTTCTTAAGATCCAATAGTGCAAAATGCAAATTCTTGCAATTTTTTAACTGGTCTTAAGATTTTGATCAGGAGTGTATAATGAAGTCAAGTTAGGGCTGGGACCATATGGCCTAAAATCAATATTCCGATATACTGAGCAGTTCACCTGGATAACAATAAATGGACGATAATACTAATACACACACACCCCAAAAATAAAGAATGTGTTAGGCCAACAAATACTTCACAGCCAGTTATATTGATGGTACAA
>BRDA01008846.1:14601-78014 GCA_036984385.1 Crenuchus spilurus
TATATATATATATATATATATATATATATATATATATATATATATATATATATATATATATTAGTTCATTTGGACTAACTTAATTACTGAGGATGTCTATTAGCCTGAACAAAGAGCATCAGCTAAAAGTATACAAATGTCATAGAACTAAGTATTGTGGAGCATCCAAAATCCACTGTGAGGTAAAACAGGTGAGGAAAATATGGAATAAAACAAGTATATACTATATAAATTCAAGGAATTGACAGAAGATTTGCATTTACAACAAATCAACAGAGGTCTACACATTTAGGAGATAAGCTCATTTATCTTACCAGCACATTTAATGCAAAGTGAGGCATGCAGATCCTCTTACTTTAATTGATATGTCCTTTTAAACAGGCCATGCAGTGCAGCAGTGTATACAGTATTTATACAAATACACATAAAATATAATGAAAAACTTAATTGTTCATTACTGAATTATAGGTTTTGAAGGTGAATTCCAAGATAAATGGTCATATTTTATATTCATTGCACATAAAGCGGTATTTCAAGCCTTTTCTTGTTTGTTTTTCTGTCAATCTGTATGACTTCAAAGGTCATGAAAATCCTGAATCTCAAATTATATTTATGAACAAAAAGACGTCACAGCTATTTACTTGAGAGAGTTCAGTTGTTTGCTATAAATATATTTAGACGTGTTTTTGTATGCCGAGTAGGCCTCAGAAAGGCTCAGCTCTGTAAAGAAATGTTTATGTTTTGGAAATTACCTTTTCTTTCCAAGTATTTGTGTGTCATGTATATGTGTGTGTGTGTGTGTGTGTGTGTGTATGAGTTAAGGATGTTTGATCTAGCCAAATATCCTGACACTGAGAAACATGGTATGTATGAAGCACTGTACTTCTTTTATTTGCTTACATCATCACTGCAGTTAAAGTGTTTTAAAGTATTTTTAATCTAATTATAATCTATTATAAATAATCAAACAATAGTCTAAAAAAATGAGTGAAGTATAATTAAAATGTAATAATTGCTCAAATAGGCTATTTTAATATGCAGTTGATATCCATGTGGTTTACAAGCTCTGTTGTCAATCTTTAATTGGTATTTTTATTATAAGTGCACTTGTTCTGATTTCTAATAATTAATACCCAGTAAAGAAAGATAATGATGCCCATTATGTGCTCATAAACTGCAAATCAGGGGGCAAATTAACATAGTAACAATAACATTGAGTGTGTGCGTTTCAGTAACCACATCTCTTAATACTGTAGCCTTCTTATTGCATACAGCCCTCCCACCCTTTCACACACACACACACACTCACACATCTGGCCAGACTGAATGAGGGATTTGAGCATGTTTGTAATCAGCCATGCTAACGGATTACTTAACAGCAGAAGAGCTGATTGTCTGTCTCTTAAATCCAGATAAACAACTGGTGTGTTGTATAGGACTGAAACTGAGCTAATGGTTGAACTGGCCTGGTTTTCTTTAGAACTCTTTCTCTAACCTCAAGTCAAAGAGCTTCATTCAGTAGAATCTAATTGACATACACATAAAAATAAATAATTGTGACATGGCTGCACCGTGGGGCTGTAGCCAGTAGGGGGAGGAATGCTGTCTGGTCAGAAATGAGTTTGCTGTGTGGACGTGATTGTAATGTAGCTGGATGGTTTATCTTGGGCGGTTTAGCATCAATTACTGTGTGTAAAGCCCCTTGTTTTGATTAAATGTGACTGAGGAACATATAAATAGACCCGTTAACAAATCAGAGAGTAGCACTGGGCTGTGGGCTGTGTGTGTTCCTCCTATACTCAGTTTTGAGTTCAGTTATATTTAGGCTACACCAGATTCCAGAAAGTGTTGCTGGATTAATTGAAGCTTACAATCATAATTCATGAGCACTATGTGGTGAATCAATCATGAGGAAGACCTCTTACTTGCTACATCAAATTCACAGTTTTTCATGCCTTCTCTGTCTTTATGCAGAAAGGTAGAGAAGATGAAGCATTTTGAAGCAGAATAGAAACATTGAGAACATTGATAAATACTGTTCTTTGTTGAAGATACATTTAAAATGTAAAATGATCATAGCACTGTAGATTTCCAATCATTTCTAGGAAGCTGTAAACAAATGAAGACAGTTTAAAAATATCTAGAATGATAAACAGAGCTGTAGATGATTCCATAATAACTCAGAAAGCTGTATGACATTGAGAATATAATTATAATACAATTAACCTCTTATTCTGTGATTAGAATAAGTGTTTGTTTTCACACAAAAACTAAAGGTACCACGACACCCTCCCTTATAAAAGGGGATGTTGGAAGATGGTAACACTTTATAATAACTTTCATTAATAAGCCATTAACTAATGATTAATAACGGAACAAATCATTAGTTCATGAGAATTTGAACATGAGCAAATGTTTATAAATGACAGTTCATGTAGTTACTAATGATTGTATTCATTTTCCCAATTGTTAACAAATCATTAGTAAATTATTAGTAAATCGTTTGTTAATGAAATTCTCATGAAATAATGATTTCTTCACAGTTGTGAGCTATTACTGAATTAATGAAAGTTATTATAAAGTGTTACCGAATTGGTAATACTTTAGAAGCTTCTGCAGTAACTCTAACTACATCACTTGGGTTCTATTAAGTACCATTCTTCAGTTCTGGGAGTTCTTGGAGTTCCTCAGAGAAACACCTTTGCCAAAGGGCTTCTGGAAACTTCCTAAAGGGTTGTGGCCATTGTGGGAACCTGACGAATGCCAATTTTAGAGTGTACTGTAGAGCAAAATATAAGAGTGTATTAATTCTATAAACAATAGAAAAACACCACATACATTCAGTATACAGTGCTACATAAAAAGTTGAGTATTGTGGGGAAAAGTTGATCGTTCATAACTTAATTGTAAACAGACATTTCAAGCCGAATCAAAAATCTCAAATTATAAGAATATTTTGTTTTGAATTTGTTACTATTCAGTAACGAAACAAAAAAGCGTGAAATATGAAATGTCACATTTTATGTCTATATAATATGTGACAGTTTAGCTTTTTAAATACAATTATGAACACAAAGTGTTTCCTGATATTCTGTTTAGCTTTTCTAGTGTTAGTAGTGTTGTGTTAGAAATAATCAAGCTGATTTGTTTGAAAAAAGTGCATGTCTCCAGAATAAGAGTCAATAGTGTTTATAGAGGAACCCATGCTTGGTCCCCAGCTGTGCAGCAATAGATTGCTTCTGCCTGGAGCAGGGGATGCTGTCAAGTCCCACTGCCAGCTGAATCATCTACTGACAACGAGCTCAGCTCTTTCTCTCTCTCTCTCTCTCTCTCTCTCTCTCTCTCTCTCTCGCTCACACACATCCACACACTCTCTCTCTCTCATACACTCGCTCAGTGCAGATAGAGCAGGCGCTCGCTGCAGCTGTGTCCACTGCTACCGCTGCTGCACATAAACGACAAGAGCAAGCAGGTAAAGATAAAGAGAGGAGCAGAGAGAACAGTGGAGAGACTAAGATAATGACTGCCCATCTGAGCAAGCAGCAGAGCTGTTGTTTGGAGATGCATGGTGGTCGTGGGCCGGACGCCCCATGTTCATGCGGCTGGCAGCAGGACGTCCAGCATGGATACGGTTACCATGCATCTTCCTCGCCGGCCACGTCTATGTCCACTCTGCCACGACAGAGGGCCAAGCTGACCTCCTCGCGCTCCGAGAGCTCATGGAGGAGCCCGAGCCGAGGGGCCGCGCTTCGGGCCAAGGGGGGAAGCTGTGAGCTTTGGGCTGAGTGCAGCTGTGCCCAGCATGGCTGGAGAGAACCATACCAGGTAAACCTCTCCTACAAGATTAACACAGAAAGAGACAACCAAATTCAGCTTTAACTTGCAAGTTTTTTTTATATGTACAACACATATGGTTTCGTGACTGTGCACTTTTAACCCTTTAATGTTGACCGAAAACTGTTTTTTTTTTGTTTTTTTTTTATCTCCTCATTTCAGATAATACTGGCTTTCTAAGTTCATTTTTTGCATTTCGTTTAATTTATTTTCCCAATTTTACTTCCCTATGTCATTTCAAGCCTTTATGTTGTATGAACATTTCACGATGAATGGACAAATATAAATGATGCAAAAAAATTATAGGAATAAAACCTTTTTATTTTTGCTCTGGAGATACAGCTCTACATCAGAACATTAAAATATCATGAAAATATGCATAATTTCATTCAAAAGGTAAACTGTCATATGTTATATTCATTATGCATAACTGACATTTCAAGCGTTTTTTGTTTTAATGTTGATCAGTTTGGCCCATGAAAATCAGAAACCCAGATTTGGAATTTCAGTAAATTTCTATTCAAACAGTATCAGCATTATACTGGAAAAATGTCACTTTACATGAAATGAATATAAAATATGACCGTTTCAGTCTAATTAAACTTTTTTTTTATTTTTAATTTAGTTGTATTTTTGAATATGCACTAGTAAATGGTTTTTATTGAACTAATGTGATAAGTTTATGTTGCTATGTGTATATTAAGAATATATAACATGTAACAGATCTATTTGACATGAGTACATGCTTTTATAGCAACTGTTGCTAGGTTGGACAAGCTTTACTGAGCACATGGAAAAAATGTATACACCATAATGAAAAAAATGATAGCACATTTTAGAATATAGAGTAGCTACAGCTTCCAGTTTAAAATACCAGACTTACAGAGTTAATTGTAACTAATACAACAGCTAATTGTAAACAACAAGGACACATTTGTCAAAAAACTGGTCTATCCTAACAAAATGAACTTGCTCTCCATTCAAAGCAAGGACAGTTTGAAATGAACTGGTTTGCCCAAACTAACAAACTGAAAGAATGCATTTGTGGGCGGAGCTTAGAGCGCTCAAATAACAAATGTACATGAGATGTACCTAGTATTAAAATAGATGTCTTAAAAGGTATGCTAGATCTGAGTAGACAGGAGAAGAGGGGACTTGGCTTCACTTCAGACTGAATGCATCTGCACTTAGATTGCTTTGCTGTACATTAAGGCAATGTCAAACCTCCCATTACTGCATTGCAATCAACATAATGGCACTATTTAGAGGAACATCGGAGAGGTAAAATCGATGAAGTGGAGCTGTCTGTACTCTGTCATTTCTCTGCTGTACTTTCTTCAGAATGCCAAAAGTGTAAACATGGGCTGTTCCATACTGTGTGTGATGCTGATGGAGACTGTGGTGTGTTGTGTAATAGATTGGTGGAGTGTTAAGTGCTATAGGCAGGCTGCAGTATGCATGACTACATCAGCTGAGGGCAGGGAGCTGTGCATGAGTGTGTGTGTGTGTGTGCGTGCATGCATGTGTATGTCCATGCTCTGAGCACAGTGTCCTCTGTTCAATGAGCAGTGCACTCAGCTGTGTGATATTTGAGTGTCCCTTAGAAATCCAGTTGATATTGTGTTTTCTGTGCTGTTTAAATGTAAAAGCATAATAACATAATGTACATACTCTAATGTACCAAAACTTACATCTACATGTACTAAAACTTAATCTGCTGGTAGTTCCTCTTCCTGCTACCAAAACAGCTTCAACTTGCCAAGGCTTGGTCTTGACAAGTGGCAGATCCTTTAAGTCCTGTAAGTTGAGTTTTTGTGATGCTGCAGATCACATGTCTTGCCTCAGTATGTCCATGGAGCTATACGCTGCATGTCCAAATGTTTGTGGACATCCCTTCTAATAAATGCATTCAAGATGCACCCACTGCTTACACAGACATGTAAATGCATACACCAGAGCTTGTCTGTTCATTGGCAGCATGGCAGTCATTGCCTATTGCCAGGCGTGCGCTAGAGGGGTATAAAGCCACCCAGCACTAAGCTGTAGAGCAACAAAACTCTGTTCTCTGGAATGATGGTCCTTCATACTTTTGAGATGAGTTGTGGATAAGGTGGTGTGATCATCATCCAACATCTTGACCTCACTCTTGTCACTGAATGAAGTCACATTCTCATAGGAATGCTCCAAAAAAAGTAAAAAGCCATCACTGGAACCACCTTTTTAATACGCCTGAGTTCAGAAGAAACAATGAACGAATGTGTGTCCCAATCTCCAGTAAAGTCCATGAAGTGTAGCTTGGGAATTCAGAGGTTGGTGAGAACTCACTTTTGCTGATCAGGATCTTCCCACAAGCCCAGTCCAGTCATCTAATCCTAAATAGACATTGTAGAAGATAATAGTTTTGAGATAATTGCCTACATTTTGCATATTCATTTTGAATGTCTGTCACACTGCTTCTGCTGTAAGTGCTCTTCAGCAAAGTGCTGCAGAATGGAATGTTTACATAGTAGCACATTTGATGTTTTTAACAGCCTCAGTTTACTGCAACAGTGTAATCAAACATTTTAAACTGGATACTCAATGGCTCTAAACAAAGTACAATTTCTTATCAGGCTGAGATTGACGTTTGCTTGAGTTCTGTAAAGCGTATCTAAACTTTAACAAATGTAGACATCGATTTCTGCATTTTTTCACATATTCAAATAAACGTTGAGTTTAAAAGCTGTTTTACAAATACTAGGACTTGACACAAGTGTGTGTGCATCTTCTGTGGCAAATCAGTGACTTATATTCAAAATCCTGGAAGGTTTTAGTGTTCTCAGTTCCCCTTTGTCCAGAAACTTCTGAATATGGTTTTGTTAGCTAAGGGTTAACTGAAGAAGAAGAGCCTGCATGTCCTTATGGCTGTGCTGCTAAATTCACTCTGACACTCTTTACAAATGCTCATCCCAGTGCAGCCAACTGTATCCACATTAACATATCCATTGAATATTAGAGTGGCTGTCACTATTTCACCCATCAGTAGTGAAGTTTGCTGCCTGTCTCATATTGGTTGCCATGCCCACCATCTTAAGTGGTCCTGTGCTTTGGAAGACTGTGACAGGCTGAGCCTTTGACAAGAGCCTCAGGTGTAGACTCTAAATGCACAAGACTTCTGAAATGATAAAGAACAAGATGAGGTATGGAAGGGTGCATTACGTTTTGTTGTTGTTGTTGCCAGTTGTATAGCCCTCAGCTTGCTATCTAGCAAAATTGCAGAGCAAAGCAGTCATGTATAACTGAGGGAGTTATCTGTAACATAAAGCCTAGTTTGAATGTAAGAATTCTTAAACATATTTAGTATTAAGTTATTTTATTTCTCTGTGCTGTAAACATTTGTACATTATTTTTTGGGCAAATCCTTCTGCTGAAATGTACATTCCTGAATAAAACATTGGGGATTTCCTTGATGCAAAATTGAGGGCTTGTTCTTGCTTCTTTAGGCTTGTGACATTCTTTGAAGTATACTATGGTCCACACACATCCCCTAGACATGAATCGTAGGGTGAGGAATGGGGGAACTGCTTAACAAAATGTCAGAACTCCTATTACTAACAATAATGTTCAGACTGGGGAACTCTCAGTAGATGTTTACAGCACCTTTCTTCAAAAACCCATGTCAGCATGGAAGGTAGAACAGAGAAACCGGTTTAAACCATTAAAAAGTCCTGAAATATGTCACTTTATGTATACTGAATATAAAAAATATACAAGGTTTTTGAATTACATTACGACATTGACTACACATAAAAGGTATTGCAGGTTTGCAGTCTAATATACTGTATTTTGTGGCTCTCCAAAAGATGTAAGGATTATGTTTCTGACATTTAAACTGTCTATCATGGTAGATGGAATCTGTAAGTCCTCATTCTATTGTCATCCAGCTCAAGCATTCTACAGGAAGCATTTGTAGCATATTACTTCTGAAGGAAAGAATAGAGCTTATGTCCATTTGAAGGCCCACAGCTGTCCAAAACATAGGTGCTGAAGTCTATCTCAGGGTGCTATTTCAGCACCATGGACAGTGTCTGGCTGTTCTGCACTAATGACGATCCTCATATCAGAAGATGGTGCTCCAGCTTACCATCACCAATATGTTTTTATGGCATTGTGTAGGTATGTCCAGGCTTGCGAAGGTGTAACAATAGGAATAATATGAATGTACCCTGATTAATGGGAGTCTTGTCCTGCCTCAACCTGTGTTTATACCTTTGGGCAGAATATGCACTTCTTGTGGATGTGTTATGATGTAAGGCTGCTGCCTGGAGATTGCTGGTGATGCCGAACATTCGTCTTGCGATGGAAGCCAGACAAGAATTACAATGAGACTCTCTGGCATACAGGCGGAGCCTCAGAGTGATGCATGGGGCTGGTCACGGAGTCATGGTTGCCTGATTGTGGGTTGAATGCTGCTTGAGCTTGGTGCTGGAGAAGTGCCTAAATCCTTGAACAGCTGAAAGACTCTGTTGGACCGCTAATTGGTTATTCATCAGGGAATGCTCCCTTTTCTCTGATTTACAGGTCTCATTTCTGTACTGTGCAGGTACGCTGATTAGCAAGGTTTCTGAATAAGAGGAAAGTATTTCTCTTTGTCTCGCTAGTAAGACTGAAACCTGTCCTTTTCAGAGATATCAGATCTCTTGCAGGGTTCACACTGAGCTTCTCAAAGTGCTTAAAGCTCATGGTTGTGGTAACACCCTTTAAGATGTTTTCTTAATTGAAGGTAAAAGATAAAGCAATTACCTTTGCTTTAAAAACAAAAAATAAAGCATTTTTGTATGGCTATATAAATGGGTAAAATAAGCATCATGTTTATGTCAGTATTTATTTAAGCAATAATGCACTTTTCATGCTATAATGTGAGACATTGGCACTAATGTGTGGTCATAGACAGACATTATAGCATGAATCTTGACTGTATTATTCTGATTATACCACAGTTTTGTTATTGCCATTTATTCTTAGATTTTAAGATAAAAAGGAATTTGTTTGCTAATCAACATTCCACATGTTAAAATAGTTCTACACTGTCAGGCACTCCACAAGTAAAACCATATCCTCAGACTATGCCCTTCAGTCATAATAGTTCAGGAACATAATGTCCCAATAATTGTTTATTATACACACTAATATATCACTTTCAAAGAAGTTGCTTGCTGGTGTAGACCGCCCGTCTTTGCTCTTTCCATTCATGTCTGATCAGAGGTTCATTTGTCTGTTAAGTCCAGCTCTTAACCCAATGAAGTTGCTGATGCTGTATAACTGTCCTTTTGCATGACTGACTGATCCATAAAAGCACTGTAGAAGCTGATTTATTTAATTTTTGTTGATGGTACTAAAACTGACTTCAACATTGTTGCTCTTCAACCAAGCTGTGAATGCATTAAGGGAGCCAGGATGCTTACTTTACTGTACTGACTTTTGTGCCTTTCCAGCACATCCAAATCCTTGTTTGTAAGGTTGAACATTGGCTCATTTGGAGCATCAGGCTGGGAATTAATACATTCAGAACTTAAATTGAAACAAATGTTTTCAAAGCCAATAGATTATATGAGCTTATTATAGTTTATTTTAGCAGTCTTTTACTTCTGTCATTTTAACATTGTGTGGCTGGTGTTTTGTTCTGGTGTCTTGAAGAGCTTTGATCAGAGTGCCATTGTCTTGCAATGTTGGCATTCTTAAATCGTCAGCCAATCACATTGCAGGGTCGGAAATGACTATGGTATAATTTATAATAATTCAGTAAATAATGTTATTCTCATCGTGCATTTTCATTATCAGGGTTTACATGAACAAGAACAAACTAAAGAATAAACTTTGTTCTTTACAGGGTTTTTTATTATATCATGACTTTTCAGCATCTGTTGCTCATTCCACTGAGATGGCTACAATGTCTAAGTTGTTGTAGTTATCTCAATCTCCTATAGCTCACGTAATCGTATTATAATGGAGGCTCTGTGGATTTACCATTATCCATAGTTCTTCTACAAGCAATCTGCTGAAGGATCCTCCAGTGCTGATGTTACTGCTATTACTGATATTGCAGGTATCAGTGGTGTTTTGCTTATAAATGATCCTTCAAAGTTATTGTTCTTTGCTGAGAGATGATCCATGGCAATAGTTGGATATAACTGAGATAATAACCAATAAAGCTGTAATATTGTATTTGAGCCTTCCTGTTTGGCTGATACTACAAGTGTATTGAAGGAAACCCAGAAAGCTCAACTTACTGGATATTCTCATTTATTGATGTATTGAGACTTCACATCGAAATTGGGGAGTTTTGAGATTCTCTTATCATCCTTAAGGAGGGTACATGCTCTTGGACCTTAAACCTCTCCTTGCGCTGTTCTCTTGCTGTGCTGTTGTTGATGGTTTTTTAACATGTGAGCACGTGCTCGTGCATTATTGAGACTGATGAGGTGGCTCTATGTATAGAGTCTCTCTGGCCTGAATTATTAAGAGCAGTAAACTAGAACAAGTGCTGGAGCTGCAGTTTATCTTTCAGTCTCCCAAAAAGCCACCAGTATGTTTAACACATTGACTTGATCTAAGACCCCTTTATCTCAGTTTGACCCTGAGGTTACCAGGGTTGCTTTAGGTCATAGTCAGATGGCAGTAGCTTTTAAAATCAATGTACCACTTTCTAGATTAAGTTAAATCAAAAAAGGATTTGATCATCTACCAGGATGGCTGTAAATGGTGTCATTACCAGATTTGAACTTGGCACCCGAGAACATTTTATTGGGATGCTCCAGCATCTTTCAGCTTCATCTCCTTGTGCCACATCTGAAGCATATGGTCAATTACTGTAGACTGCAATTAGGGAAGAACAGAAAACACATTGACTCACCTGCCCATTGGCTTTTATTATAGTTTCAAGTTCTGAGCATCTAACTCAGTGGTCAGCTCTAGTTTTTATCAGCTTAGAAGAATTGCCAAGCTAAAACACATCTTAACTCCAAAGGGCTTGGAAATAGTCATCCGCTCATGTATAACATCACGTCTAGACTATTGTAACTCCCTCTACCTGGACATCAACCAGTCAGCTCTGTCACGTTTACAACTGGTCCAAAATGCAGCGGCTCAGTTTTTAACTGGTTCAAAGAAACGGGAATCTATCTCGCCTGTCCTGGCCTCCTTACATTGGTTGCCTGTCAAATTTAGAATTGAGTTTAAGGTCTTACTGTTTGTTTTTAAAGCCCTAAACAGCATTTCACCAACATACATCTCTGACCTTCTGTGTTCTTATTCTACTTCAAGAAATTTGTCATTTCATGTTGCACGCCGTCATCGCTTTGCGATGGTAGGCTGCACAGACGAGTAACTTCCCTCCAATGCCATCTGTCTCTGGTTGCTTGTAGCAGGCTAGCACCTGATAATCCAGTCCATGTCTTGATGTTATCCATCCAGGTTATACTTGGTCTTCCACGTCTTCGGACTCCCTCCACAAGTCCAGTCATAACACTTCCTTCAATGCTCTCATGTGCATGCCTCGTAACTTGTGGGATTTAACGTGCATCAGTAACTCCTTTTGAGTTCTAGCATCTCATAGACTTGCTCAGTGGTCATCATCTTCATCCATGAGATCTTCAGCAACTTCCTGATGCACTTGTTCTCAAAGCCTGAATACGTCTTTGTTCCTCTTTCTTCAAGAAATTTACGATCCTCAAATCAGCTGCTGTTAGAAACGCCACTTCGACTAAAGTCGAAGGGTAACAGAGCATTTTCTGTTGCTGCATCTAAACTGTGGAATAGTCTGCCAGTTTTTATAAAGAGGTCTCCACAATTGATGTTTTTAAGTCTAATTTCAAAACACATTTATACTTTCAAGCCGTTCAGTGTCCATAAGTTCCAATAAGCTAACTCCTGTGTCCAGAGTAAATTTCAAATCTGAATTTTTATTTGAATTTTTATTTAAATTTAAATCAGAATTTTGTTTTATAATTTTAGTATTACCTGTTTTACTTATGCTTATTGTATTTTATTATGACCCATTTGTTCTTATTTACCACTTGTATATTGTATATTGTACAGCACTTTAGTTAAGCCCTTGTGGTTTTTAAATGTGCAATATAAATATACTTGACTTGACTTAATCTTTCACTATATTCAGTTTGTGTTATACAGATAAGGTTAGCTAGAGTCTGTAATACATTGTTTGGTTATGTGGTTCAGACTGCAGTCCTTTTAGCTGTGTCATCTCTACACTGGACCTAACAGTTTGGGCGTAATTCATCTGACATTTCTGTTTTAGACAGCT
The DNA here is from genome assembly GCA_036984385.1 of Crenuchus spilurus. Lineage (NCBI taxonomy): Eukaryota > Metazoa > Chordata > Actinopteri > Characiformes > Crenuchidae > Crenuchus > Crenuchus spilurus. Next base: position 26,738 of record BRDA01008846.1, read on the forward strand.
TGATGTGTTTATGACCGCCTTCAGACATTTTGTTTATCTGTTTGTGCAGAAATCCCCAGAATGGAGACAATTAATGAAGAGAAGGACTTTTAACACCCACAATGCTTGCTAATGCTGTTTTGTTTGTAGGTGGTAGCTGTCAGTGTGTTCATAGATCACATAATGAGAAAACATCATCTGTGGAAAGCTTTAAAAAAGAGTTTTGCATCAATAAATATCATCGTTTTATAATACGAGAACCTTGTGCGTATCTTTGAAATGGTGTATTCATAGGAGAAGGTAAAATGTTCTTGATAATGAATCATTTATTAATGTTTCAAGTAGCAGTGTGCAATGTGACAATGTTCAAAATAAATTACAGCACAGTATGTTGCATATTGTCAGTATTTAAAGAACACTACCCAAATGCATGTTACATTACCAATGACATAATTAGTCCTACTGACAGTGGGCTCCAAATTCGTCAGATCTCAGTCAGAATCTGTGGGACACCTTCTGGCATCTTGTAAAGTCTATACCTCAGCAAGTCAGAGCTGTTTGGGAGGAGCAACGTCATATACAGAATAGTAGCATATTGGTCATAATGTTTTGGCTCTTTGGTGGATATGTCAGCTCTCTCTCTTTACTCTCTCTTCTTCTAAAGTAGTCCATGGTGCAGAAGGGCTGCAGATTTTTCTGAGGGAGTTCTGCCCCAGTTTGGTGACTCGTTTAAGCCCTGTGGGAGTTATTCACAGTGTTTTTAGCGTCTTTACCCAAACTCTGCAGAGGTGTCCCCACTTTGCACCAAGCACACACCCACACACTCCTACAAATGCACTTTTAACTCCTTCCTGCTCCTTACAGAATCCTTCAAACACCCCTCATGCTGTACTGCACACACTTTTTTCACACTCATAGACTTACTCTAGTTCTTAACTGCATGTGCATCACATCTGATACACACATTTACACCTCACACACACTCAGAGCTGAGAAGGGGCATGTTGTTTCTGTTATTTAGCTACATTGTTGTTTAAACCTCATTAAAATATTCAAAAATGAAGGTATTTACTTAAAATATTCAAAAGGCATCATTTTTACAATCTAGTAGAGATCATATGGATGCACTCCTTCAGTGTTCAGCCAGTAGAGTTTTGTTTAGGTCTATGTCGCTTCACCATTGTGCCTCCTGTTTACTCTTCATGTTAAACATTTGCATTGGTCATGGAATAGCGCTGCTAGTGTGTAGATACTGCAGTCTCACTGTCTGAGCAAGCGACTCAGCTGATTGCAACTGGAAAATGCCGTTTTAGGTGTTGAATGTACTGACACATACCTGGTTTTGAAGTCCTGTCACAATTTGTTCACAAAGTGATCATAATGCACAACACTTCACTGTGGGAAAGGATTCATGTCCCTTTGAAGTCAACTGCGGTGACAAGCAGTGCCATGAAGTGCTTCTTCCTGTGCATTGCTTAAAGAACACATGTATCAGCCTGCACACCAAGCAGTGTGATAAGAGTGAGTTAAGCTGCTTCTAAGCACATCAAATACTGCTCCATATGATTGCCAACCTCTGTGTGGAGTAAGGAATCTTTCCATCGGTGTTTTCTCCCCTCCCTGAGATGTGAGTTTATAATTGGGTTATTGAAGAGCTCTTGAGAAAGTCACTCATAAAAAGGCTTTCTAGAGCTTTCGAGAGATGCCCAGTTGTGCTGTGTAATGTCAGGCCGTTTGACTTGATCTCCAGGATGCCCAGGAGACTTAATTCAACATGCATTGTACATTTAATCTAGCTGTGTGTTCTCTTCTGACTCCCAACTGCACTTACAGAGCTCCCAAAGGCATGTACTTCAGTCTGTTTCAGCTTGCAGGACTTCTCCTTCTGCTTGCTAGATTACTTTTGACATTGTGTACAATGTGGGCTCTTCAGTGGTATGTCTATGTTACTGGTCTCAGCGGAGACCATTCATACTTGAGTTTGACTACCTGAGCTTTAAGATGTACATTTTAGATGCAAATGGACTGACTTAATTCACTCACTCATCTTTAGCAGGATCATCAAGGCCTTACACTGTTTTGCATCCAAACTGTTATAAACAAAGGTTTCTACATGGTTATCACCTAAGATGTTTGATTCTTTTTTTTTGCTATAGAACTTTTACATGTTTATTAACTCTTTTAACAAATATTTTATGTCTGGAGGCTTTTTGCTCAGCAACTACAATTTTGAGATTTTTAATTTTCTAAAAGCATTTCATTGCAGTTTGGATCTGACAAAAGGCCTGTCTGATGACTCTGGGGGGGTTGTATGGGGTTGAATGTGATTGACTTCTCTTCTGACCATTGTGTTGTGTTATTCTGTTTCAATTTGAGAAGAAAAGCTGGAAAAAAGCTGAAGTGGTAGATGAAAGGCTTGTTTATATATTCACAAGGCTGCTTAAATGAAAAAGTGTGAGTGTGTGTGTGAGTGTTCATCAGACCACGTCCATGGACTAGGAGCTCTTAATTAATTTCTGTCTGTGAGGTCTTTCTGTCTCTCTCTCTCTGACTGAAGCACTAGCTCTTGAGGCTGTAGATTCATTAATGCAGTCAGTACAGTGTGCAGTAAGCAGAGAAAGCCTCAGCCTGTGTCATTGATCGCTCTCTCAATAGCATTTCCCGTATCCCCCGTGCACATGGGAGCATGCACTTTTTGTCATAATTAAGGCCGTTGTTGCTGCCCTGAGGTGTTTTATGGTATGTTTAATGTTAAAACTGACTGAACCTGTTATTGTTAAAAGAAAACATTCACATAAGACTCTACTTCTGCTGATTGACTTTGTGCTGTCTGTGAATATTTAAAAAATGTCCACATGACTATTTTATCAAACTACGATTTGTGTTTGAATCATGAAAATACTCTCTTGACCCTCTGGAGTTACGGATATCGCTGGCACAATCAAATCGCATGACAGGTTCAAGATCACATCATAAAAAAGAAAGGCATTACTGTCCCATCAAGTGTTGACTTTGTTCTCTTTTTTGCTAGTTTTTATGTTCATATGTGAAGTATGTCATATTTACATGTCCATTAAAGTAGTGAGACAGGAGGGGCGAGATGCCTGTGTGGAAGCCACAGAATGTGGTGAAACCTACCAACACTGCCACTTAGTGCACAAAAAAAGGAAATTCACACACGTTTTGTTGCAAATAGTTATAGTTTTACCTTTTTATCCAATGTGTTGGTACAGTATTTCAAAGTGAAATAATATTTAAGTCTTATAGGTAATGAGACCAAAAGATGCCAAACACTGGCATGATAGCATTTTTAATGTGATATATAAAGGCATTCAAACGTATTTGAAGATACTCCCAAGGGTTAAAACATGTGAACGGGCTTCCCATTGGCACAACCATCTTAGCATTTGCAAGTTTGACTTCTGCAGTGCCACAGCCATCCACAGCCAGGAGCCCAAAGGACCAGAATTGGCTTCACACTCGTCCCCCATCAGAACGCAGTGCTAGCCATTACAGGGAACTGTTAGATAGTAACAGAATTGCTGTTCTCCAAACTTGTGTACATCTCCAGTGACACTGTATCAGAAGCAGTTTAAAACGATGACTGAGGAAGCATGCCAACATCAATTTCTTGGCATAGTGTCATTGTATGTGTTTGTGGAAACCACATGAGTGGGTGGGATTGGGCATAAAGAACGTCAAATATTATATTTACCCTCAGACTGCCCTGTGCTTTTCATTTTGATGCAAACAAAGCTCCGTCAGAGCTTAAGTAAACCGTGAGTTGTGTGTCTCTGTTTGTTTGAAGAGTATTGGTATAATTAGAAGCAGTATCTGTGCACTGATGACCCAGCATGAACCTCAGCAGTAATAGAGATCTTTATGTTTGGAAGCAAAGAGAAAACAAAGAATTCAGCTACACTAAATACCGTGACTCGTTTTTGTTTTTAGTATCAAAACAATCATCTTGTTTACTCTGCATTGTCATCATACATCTCATCTGTATTTCTGTTATACTCTGTATGTGTGTGTTTTGTTCATTGTGGCCCGGAGTGTTATGTTTGTTGTGTGTGCTGTATTGGAGCAGTGTTTCATAGCGGCATCACTGAACTGAGCCCCAGAACTAACTGTCACAGTTCCATACACAAGCACCACTCAGTGGCCATTAATAGAATATAGGACAGTTCACACATTGCCAACCCACCCTGATCTCTCTCTCTCTCTCTTTTCCTCTCTCCATCTTTTTCTTTTTTACAGGCAAGCCCTGCACCAATTATAGTCAACACGGACACATTGGAGTCAGTACCTTACGTGAGTTCCATTGCTTTTCTTTTGTTTTCCTTCATTTGTCGTGTGGTAGCACTGGTGTATAGTGACACTGTATCAGAATCAGTATCCATGCCATGTGTAGCTTAGTAATACAGTCTGTGTTGAGGGTTATGATGTGGGCTGAGTTGTGGCTTATTTAGCTGTGTTTATCTGGCATCTTGTGGTAAGAGACAGGTCTCTCAGTTAAATTATAGATGTGTTTTCATAAATAAAACAGCCAGGCTGGGCCGCTTATTAAAGCGGGGTGAAAGCATGGGTTTTCGGTGGCCACAGCAGTGTTTTTTTTTTTCTTTTCTAAATCAGCATCAAACATGAATGCCTGTTTTCTGTGGTGTTTGGCAGCAGTGAGAGGTCAGCTGGACTTAGATGAATAGATTAGGATGGAGACGGACAGATCTGAGATCAGTGGGTGTAATGGATAAGTGAAGAAGAAAGCTCAGAGGGAGATACAGATGAAGGCCAAAGCTTATTGAATGGAACGTGTATATAACAAAGAAAAAGCAAGATATAGTATGTACACTTGCTGGCCACTACATTAGGAACACATACTGTACATGGTATCTACCCTTATTGTCTATCTCATCAGCTCCACAGGCCATAAGCACCTTTTATCTGTACCATTACTGATTGTAGTTCTTTTGTTTCCCCGTATTCTTTATTAGCCTCCTGTTCTTCAATGATGAGGACTCCCACAGGACCACCACAGAGCAGATATTATTTGGGTGGTGAATCATTCTTCACTGCAGTGACACTGACCTGTGTGTTGCACTGGTATGAGGGGATCACACTCAGCAGAGCTGCTGATGTTTTTAAACACTTCAGTGTCACTGCTGGAGTAAAAATAGTGCACCAAACAATTCTATACAGCCAACAGCATCGTGTGAGCAATATCCGTGACCTAAAATGCAGGACTAGAGGATGAACAAGACAAATTGTGCAGTAACAGATGAGCTACTGTCTCTGACTTTATCTCTACAAGGTGGACCAGCAAGGTAGGTTTATCTAATAGATTGAACAGTGAGCTAACATAGTGTTTAAGTCTTCAGCAGCTCTGCTGTGTCTGGTGCACTTGTACCAGCACAACACAAACTAGCACACCACCACCACATCAATGTCAGTGCAGTGCCGAAAATGATCCACCACTCACCTAATATCTGCTTTGAAGTGGCCCTGTGAGGATTTTGACCATTGAAGAACAGGAAGAAAACATACTAAAAGGTACCCAGAGAAACAGATGGACTACAGTTTGTAAATGTAGACCAACATAGTACTCCTATATGATCAGTGGAGCTGCTACAATTGACAATGAGCGTAGATATAAGAAAGGTGTATCTAGTGGCCAGTGAGTGTATATGTCAGCAGCAGATCTCACGTTAGGTGTGCCTCAGGACATGAGTATAGGACCAATGCAGGTTTCTCTTTACTGAGCCACTTTGCATTATATCAGTGTTTTCTCAAGAAAGAAAGTTGATAAATATGACATGAACTCAAGTGAGCATTTGGCTGCTTGAGTGCATGTCAACATCCAGTGCCATTGTTGTAAATGAACGAATAAATATGACCAAAGTAAGCTGTTTAGAAATTTATATAAGATATATCCTCACTGATGTGTTTTGAGAGAGGGACACAATCCAACACAACAAACCAGCCTGGAGCTCTTGCAGCTGCAGAAAGTTTGCATTTACAAAGTTAGATTTCCTTTCTTCTTAGTCTTTTCTCCAGATCTGGCTCAAGTTGGTCTTCTGTTTACCACTTCCCTAGCATGGTAGAATGGATGCCTACACAAAGTCTGGAACAACTGAATAATAGAGTCAAGTGAGCTGAGCATATCTGAATATGAGCTGTATTCTATAAAGAGTGGAGGTAGTGTGATTGAATAGAGGGATCCCGTTTTAAGCAGCAAGTTCAGCATTAAGTGCTCAGCAGCTCTATAAATCAGTTTTTAGATAGACCTTGGAGAATTGTCTAACTCTTTCCATTCTTTTCTTAAGAGAAAGAGCCTGCAAGGTTAGAGTGAGAAGGCTGCAGTGACGACAGTGATGGAGTACTTGAGCAAACGAGGTGTTCACTCATGCATTTGTCTCAGACAGAGAGAAGATGCTAGTCTTTAGAGTGACAGCCACTCACTGAAGTGGAACATATTCATCCTCTCCTGCACATCACATGTGATATTGAAGAGCAGTCAATGAGGGCATGGTGACATTATGAAACTGTTTCAGTAGAAACGGCAGCACTGTTGAGAAAATGGCTTATGATTTAGTATTGTTCTGTGGTTGAATGGCACAAACTGTAGTCTGTTATTTTGTTCAATGAGGTGAATATCTGGTAACACTTGAAGGTCCCTGTTTCAAGAGCTGCTACTTCAACCAGTTCAGCTGCAAAAGCCCATATATGGATCTCTGTGTCAGTTCTGTAATCTGAGACCTACAGAACGTATGTATTCGTTTCATAGGAATGTGCAAAAATGTTACTGTTAACAACTGGATAATAAGCTTGTAGTTTATTGAATTACAACATTTATATCACAGTTGTAATATACCCATGCATTCTTGTAAGTCCTCTAGTCTTTTAAAACATTCATAAGCATTTAAAGGTGTAAAAGTAATGTGATGAAAATGTTTAATTTGGTTATTTAGTTTAAACAAAGTTTGGGATATACAGCTCTGTAAAATATTAAGATACCACTGTAAATGATCAGTTTCTCTGTTTTTACTCTTTAAAGATATGTTTGAGTATAATTAACATTTTTATTTTATTCTATAAACTACAGACATAATTTCTCCACATTTTAATATAAAATAGGAAATGTGACTAATTTGCTTTCAACTAGTCAAAACAAAAAAACAATGTAAACAATACAATACTAATGTTAAAACTTAGGAAGAGTTCAGAAATCAGTATTTGGTGGAATAATGCTGGTTTGGCATGATCTTCACCAGTCTTTCAGATTGCTGTTGGGTGACTTTATGCCACTCCTGGCACTAAAATTCAAGCAGCTTGGCTTTGTTTGATGGCTTGTTGACTATCCATCTTCCTCTTGATCACATTCCAAAGGTTTTCCGTGGGGTTCAGCTCTGGAGATTGGTTTGGGCTGGCCTTTTAGAGCTAGTTTTCATTTTTTCCTGTGCTGCATGTCTTCATGAGGTGATACTGGCCTGTATTAGAGAAATAATGTATTTGTTGACAAATCAAATGTATGCAAATGTCCACTTGTCCCTTATGGTGTAATAGACAAGTTGGTTTACTTCTTTTATTTTGAAGTTTACTTCTGTAGTTTTTAACTGGAGCTACAAGGCTGTTGTTCAAATCTCAAAATATATGTATTTATACAGTAGGTGGCACTCTATGAAATGTCTATAAAAACAAACAAAAATAAGGCTTTGTAGTTAAAACTTACATTTCATCATCTTTTTTAGCCTCTAAACTCCAGGCACCAAGCATGTTTTGTACATTTAGGATAAGGGGTAATGTGCCAAACTATATCTTCACGATAGTTTAGTCCTGTCGGCCTCATTTAAAATGAAATTACAGCAGTAAAGCTTAAAGCAGCCCAGCAGAGTCAGTAAGGGTAAGCAATTAAAATGCACAGTGACATCTTCTTTTGGCCTTGGTATCTGCGGTTCTAAATGAATGGTGCTGTTTCTGAGGATGTGAAGGCAGTGGGAATAACAGAGCAGTAATCAAAGCCCTGAGACTGAGCTGATGTTTAACCGTTCCCCTCTCCAAATGTGCCCTCTGTCTGGCATGGCACCCACAGGAGCTCTCGGTGATGTCAGGAAAACCACCACTTCCCTTTCATTGCTGATTACAACATGGTGCTCTATATTAAGGAGAGATTTTATATGTCGTAGCCTGGGGAAGAGTGGATGTTTAGTAATGATGACTGGTATAAAGATGTCCGGTGCCTTGGGCGGGGAGTTCACAGGGCAGAGAGAGATTAGTCTCAGGCACTTCTTGTCTTCTCTGCTGTAGACTGGAAGTGATAGGTGCAGGACAAAGCTAGTCCTTATGTAGTGTATGCATACATGTGTTTGTGTGCTTGTTTTCATGCATATTTGGATATAACTATTGATTCTATTGGTAAAACTAAAAACTACAGTTTTTAACAGTGCTTGAATGTTATGTGTGAATGTTATGAGAAAAATAAGATTAATATTAGTCATGTTAAGGTTACCTGTAAGAGAAATTGCCTCAGAAAATCACATGAAGAATCTGGTGGGAAAACCATCAGAGCTTCCACAGTTACAATAAGGCTAAGCTGGCCAGTCTATGAGATAGTCAATGTTATATTAGCAGCAAACTAACAAAGTTGAGTCTTCACTTTCCTACATTATTGTATTATTTTACCTAGGTTTAATATTCTTCTGCGCAAACACGTGTGATCGTTTATAGAAAACAGTTTAATATTAGTTATTTTAAAATCACATGAACATAAAGGGATAAAAGCATAGCAAAAATACTCTTTTCCCCTGTTTTAACTACACCAAGACTAATTTACTCAGTAACTTATATTAGCAGCAAGCTAATAGTGGTGAACATTCACTTTCTCACATTGTATTAGTTTTTCCTTTTATTATTAGCTTAAACGCATGATGAGTTTACATTTCCTATATTCTTAGATATCTATTTTTATTCTGGCACACGTCTCGGTCCTTCTGGGCTGAGACTATAATAAAGATAAGACATTTAATAAAGTCATGCACTTAGCATCATCATCTTATTGTTAGGCTATGTTTGGATTTTTTTTAGCATCATTATGTAATCAATCTATAATATGCATATGTTGATTTAACCCCAACATACCTGTCCTCATGGCATTCCAGTATCATTTGTAGATATCTTATTTATTATATATAATTATTTAATATATATTTCATTCATTACATATATTTTATTTCAGCAGTATCATATTACGTTAAGTCAAGTGTGCTGTTGGTGGAATTTGTCAAATTCTTGTGATGGTTGAGAAGCACTGAGGAGTACATCTAGAACCAAACTTTTTACAAGTACAAGCTCACTTATTAATAACACTAGTAGTTTTAACTACTGTGCTTATGTGCCTTTTGAACCACACTGTATATGTAACCCTGTGTCCTGAAAAGGTATAAAAATGAATGCTTGGTTGCTCGAATATCTGTGCTCTAATATGTGTACTCCCATTTGTAAGTGTGAATGCTGGCACATTGACCGTGACTCACTGGTTTAATATGAGGCTGTGTAAGCCTGCAGTGTGGATGGAGAGCTGCTGTCCCCTCCCCTCTGCAGCTGCAGCCCGCTCAGCTCCTCTACTCACTCCAGCCTACAGTCTGCATCCACGATCCCCTCTCCCTGAGGACGCGCCCAGCTAAAGCACCACTTAGCAATGCAGATGTGAGCCTTGCTGCTGGGGTTTAGCTTCAAGTTGCAGTGGTGCCACGTGAGTGCAGAATGGGTTCAGAATGCTAATGCCACTCCAAGCTCTTTTAATTGGGCCACTTTGAGAGCAGGACAGACAGAAGTGGTCATGTTTTCCTGACATTAAAGGGGAACGCTGCTGTTTGTTGAGAAAATTGTAATTCGGTCAACATGCAAACAAAAACGTCATTGTAGGAAAACTTGCAGACTGATTAGTAGTGCAGTGGTGGTGTTGTAATGTGTTCTGACTTCCTGTAAACTTACCTTAATGGCATTACACATTATATTTCACATTTAACCACTCTGAATTACTAGAGAACTATTTAATTATATGACTGTTATTAGTTTGCTGGAGTTCCTCTTAAGAAAGAAGTCCAGACTTCCAGCTCTGAAGCTCCTGAATAATAGAAACTCTATGTGTGTTTGTAAGTGAGTGTGCTGTCTTTCTGATTATCAGCCCCCTCTGATCTGTTCTTGAGCTCGGTTGTTGTTGTTCGTGATGATGAAGGCTGTTGTTGTGCTTAATGAGTTCATTTGCTCAGTAACATTATTTGAATCTTAGCTTCATCCATCAGCTTGTGACACTTCCGCTGTTGATGTTGGCTGTATTTAGTTGTGTGTGCTGATGGTGGATCAGTGCGTATGCCCACAGAGGCAGCAGGAGGCTTTCAAGAGTGCATCTTCTTCCTCCTCATCTGCCCTGATTAGCTGGTGCCAAAGCCTACAGCCTGCTGGGTCCTCCTTAAGAAAACAACATAGCCACTAAACTCATGACACACCAATTGCACAAAATGGCCTCTGTGGAGTTATGAAGCTTTTAGGCTGCAGTCACTCCTTTACAGAGGTGAAGTTGAGTTGTCATTTCGTCATGTTGTCATTATACCTAACCACCAGGCCACAGCTAACCCAAGAATATTGAATATTGTTACAATATTGTGAATTTTTTATTTATTTATTTAAAAAAAATATTTTGCCTATTTTTATCCCTTTCCCAATGTAGTAGTAGTACCCAATTAACCCATCCAGCTCTCCCCATCACTTTGGAATGTCCCTGACTCTAGGAGTGTGAAGACAAACGCATGCCTCCTCCGTTGCGTGTGATGCAGCCACCATCTCTTTTTGAACTACCAACATGCTTGGAGGAAAGCGCAGGATTCCCAGCTCTGAATGGACCAATCAGTAGACACCTGAGCCAGCGGACATTGCAATGTGAGAGTGATGGGGAGAGTGAGAGCCCAGCCAGAGAGAGCACAGCCAATTTTTGCTCTCTTGGGCCCCGACTGTTGATGGCAAACAGCATGACTGGGATTCAAACTTGCCATCCTCTGGTCATAGTGTCAGGGTCTAGTGTCATCCACTAGGGGCTCTGAAAATTTTCATTTTTGTTCATACCCTGCAGGAGTGTCATGTAGTATCAGTGTTGTGGTAACAATGTCCACTTTCCTGCAGTGTTGATAAAACTCTGTCACAAGGTTATGCCCTTACTGAGTAATGTAATTAAGACATTTTATATTCATTACACGTAAAGTGCTATAATTGAAGCTTTTTTTGTTTTAATGTTGAATAGTAATTTACCGTAGTGGTAATTGGTAGTAATTTAATAGTAATTTACTCAAACTTGAAATTTAAATATCCTAATAATTTGAGATTCTGGATTTTTCCATTTTCATGAGCTATGAACTGAAATGTTACTTTACATATTCATTAATTCATTCATTATCACACCTGCTTAATCCTTATCAGGGTCGCAGTTAGTCCCCTACCCCCTCACTGGGCGCAGGGCAGGGCATTACATTAGTCAACTAAGCCCAGGACAGGGCGCCAGTCCATCGCTGGGTGACACACAAACACACACACACACACAGACAATTTTTAGAGTACCCAATTTACCTGACCTCCATGTTTTTGGACTGTGGGAGGAAACCGGAGACCCCGGAGGAAACCCACGCAGACACGGGGAGAACATGGAAACTCCGCTCAGATGGGGAATTGAACCCTAGAACCCCCCAGCTGAGAGGCGAACGTGCTAACCACTAAGCCACCGTGCCGCCCTACTTTACATATTATAAATATAAAATGTCTGTTTACCTTTTTGAATTAAATTATGAAAACTTTTTCACAGTGTTATGATGTGGCAATGTAATTTCGATAAGGAACAATCCATTTTAGAGTGCAGGAGCGGTAATGATACACATACTTTCAGGTTGGATATTGTTTTTCTGAGTTTAAGTTGTGGCTTCATTGATATTCTTTGTTTTTTACAGTGCTTCATACAATGATATTTGCTACATATTGTTTTGAATCTACACATATTGTTTTTGAGTGATGTTCTATCTCTAACAAAACAATCCCCAAAAATTACAACCTTTAAGCAACTTCAGTTAAAAGCCCCCATTTTTCTCCCTCTAACAATGCTGATAGATTATACATGTAGTTGCATAGTTTTGCTTGTTAAAAAGTTGTTTCCATGAAGAATACCAAAGCTTTTTTTATGCTTGTTTTCAATTCTGTAACACAATGTTTACACCATTTATCATCAATATATCCATTGTTTATTCTTTAATAGGACTATGCTTCGCTAGTTCAGATTATTGAGCTCCTTTAATGAGTCATTCTAACAAGTGCATTTGGGAAATCAATGTACAAGAGAATGCTTGGTACTTGTTTCATTATTACACTTGTTAGTTGTATTGGGAAACCTAAAACTGAGCAGCATGTTTATTTCACTTTTATGCATCTTTCTAGATCTGTCAGCAGTCAGCTTTTAAATCCTTATAATTTACACATTAAACATTAATGATACAACAGTGGCATTAAACAAAGCTTGTTCTCTCTCTCTCTCTGATCTCCCTCATTCTGTCTCTCTCAATCATTCTCTGTCTAGATGAGCCTTTTCTCAGAGGTTTGAATGTAGTTTGTGCATTAATGAGCTCCTGCTCATTACTCATATCCATGAAAGCCTGTGTCTTTTTCTCCACCTCCTGAGGGTCACAACTGGAGTGTGTGAAATGCATGCTGATGTCATGATTCCAACAAGCATCATCTGAACTGAAAAACTGTCAAAGCAGATTAGCGTAGGTGCAGTATTTGAGGTAAAATATTTACAACCATGCCTAGCTTGGTAAGTTTCATCGATTCACCTGTCATACTCCCCATCTTCCCCTTCAGCTTTTTAAGGTTGAAAGCAATGGATGCTCTCAGGCATGTAGCCCTTCTGTGACTGTTTTGGTGAGGTTATGACAGTTCAGCTTTATTTTATCACTAAAAGTGGCAAGAAAGTGCTCCATATGGTTAAATATCTTGCATAGAGTGACATCACCTTCACCACATTACCAATTATATTTACCAATATCACACTCAAGTGGAATATTCTATGCCAAAAGCTTTAAAAAGTCCATTATTTATTTTTTTTATTTTATGGGCACCAGTAGGTTAAAATGATGGCACAGGATTGCAGCTCTGACTTTCCAAGTGGAATTTACGAGTTGGCTGACCATTCTCAGCACCCACTTGGTCTGAATGCTAATGCTAAATGCAGTATTAAAGGTACGCTATGTATTTTAATGGCATTAAAGTGATATGACATGAATGTTCCAGGTTGTTCTGGCCTTTTAAAGCTCTCCTAAATGTGCTCAGATTAATACTACAGAGATCTATGCAAGACAGGCTCTTTGTGGTTATTTGTGTGTAAAAAAAAAAAAAAGTCATTTGAAAGAGAGAGAGAATGAACGAGAGAGTTCCTTGTGATCATTGCTTCTGACTGACTTATTTAAACCTGAATAATAAGGGAGCCTTTTAATCAAACATACAAATGACCCAGATGACCTTCATTAAAATTTCACCTCTAAAGTCAATTTCATAATCATTTCTCATTGCAGTCTCAGAGTAATTACATTTCTTACTTCAGCTATCAGTGTGTGATATGCCTATGTGTGTATGTATGACTGCAATGTTAAGTAAGGGCTGTGCAGGTTATTCCGTAGAAGGCAGAACAGCCGTAGAGATGGAGCTTTTTAAAAGAGCAGGTAAATAGATATGGATTTGTGTGCCCGAGTTCAGATTGAAGCCATTAAAGCTTGAGCACTTGCCGGCTGTCTTTCACATTGATGCTGAGAGGAGAATATAGCAGCACTTCCATTCTGATTCCACTGTAGAATAGGAAGCAGTGCTGTAGAGTATCTAACAATAAGATCTAGCACAGAAGAATGAAGGATTTTAAGTTTTTAGAATATCATGTAATGTCCCAGTTCAGTTATGATATTTAAGAGTTTGTATACTAAGAACAGTCATGATTAATTTTTACATTAGAATATTCCAGCCTCTCTTCATCCCTTAAAATTAAATATTCTGTTTGTTAGTCTGTTTAATAATAACCTTCCTAGCTGTATCTCTTCAGTGTGAATGGGCAGAGCTAAAGTACTGTAGACTGAATAGGTTGGTATATGTAAATGCAGTGGTTTCCGTGGCATCATGAAAACAGGGAATTCAAAATGTATTGATTTTGCAGCTTAATTTCCATATATGGAGGGTATGGACTGAAAAGTGAATGGAATTATATGATATGGGCTCTTAAAACATATAGAGCAGGCTGATGTTGGTTAGACTGTTGGAGAAGGAATTGGTAAATATGTAAATGTTGATTTTCAAATATTTTACTTTTTGTGGCTCTTTCTGTTAAAAACACTAGTTCAATGGCAGTTTTATGACATCTAGGCTACAATATTGGTGGGCTGAAGAGGCATCCCTTGTGTAAACATTTTGTAGGAAATAGATTTCCTTAGATATCTGGAAATATCCGAAGTTATTGGACTCGGGCAATTTTTGCATTAAGTATTCTGGGCCTAGAATTTGATCAACAAAAACTGTATTTTTTTCTTTTTTTAGGTATGGTGACAAACATATATTTTGTCATTTATTGACTGTTATGTGCTTTTGATATGATAAAATCCAAAAAAGGAGCTACCGGTAATAGCATATAGTCTGCTGTTGGAATAAAGATTCACCTTTAAACATGCAACACTAGTCATAAAGTGGAGGATTGCAGTTATCTAATGGATTTTTTTTTTTTTGCAGGTCAATGGAACAGAAATTGAATATGAATTTGAAGAAATTACATTAGAGCGGGTAAGTACCTCTTTATCTCGTACAAGCAAAACTCCATTTAAATGCACAAATTCAGAGGATATGTCCAGTAGGAATGAGGCACGTGTGCCTCGTTTTATGCTCATGTGAAGATTTTTGCATGCATCTCACTCGTGCATCTCACTCATGCGTGCATATACAGTCATTAAATGTGCCAGGCCAGAGCAATGGATTGCAACAGCATAGATTATGTCCTGATTCTCAGACTGCAGTGTGCAATGCATGAATCATATTACTGAGCTCTGTGACACTTTTAGGCTGGTTTTACTTTTAACACGCGAGAATGTATTTCTTTGCAAATGTAACATGCAAGACATTTGAATATTTCATTAGCAAGATTAGAAGCTCATAGTTTCATATAGAAAGATAATTGTATTCTAATAAAGCAAAACCGCAAACAAGTCAAGTTACTGAGCTAACTAATCAAACTAACTATACTGGAAAAGTGGTCACACTGTCAGGAGCTTTGGTCCAGCCCTGATTATGATTGATGCTCTTCATATGATGGTGCATCTATGTATTTTAAAAATATGTTAAAAACTTCTAAAAAAAAACAAAAAAACAAAAAAAAAAACCTCTAAGGTTGTTTTAAAACTACTGATGAGAACTCATCTTGAACAGCATCATTTTGAAGCGATGGGATGGTCGAACATTCAGCATAGAGTCACTTTGATTGAGCTCTGCAATGTTTTTAAGATCTTACATGGGAATAACCCAATTACAGTGGAACCTTGACTTACGAGTTTAATTTGTTCTGTGACCAAGCTCGTCACTCAATCGTAACAATCAAAATCTGTATGATGCCATTTTTATGTCTTATTTTTAGTGTAAACATTGCTTTGGTAATGTCTTTAGTCTGGGTTTTATTGCTCTTAACTGACTATGCCTAGACTGTGAGAATTCAGCATTAATATTTCCCAAAAAATCAGCATCTAGTGTATTTTACTAACTGTGACAGACAGCAAAACTCTAAGAGGAATATTCCCCTGACGACTGTGGTATGTTGCAGTTGCTGCTGATGATGGCTGAATTTTCAAGTCACTTCCACAAGTTAGAAACAATTTATCATCTTCTGTCTTATTGTAAGTGAGACATTAGCCATGTCAGCTCTAGCATTAGCAGCTACTGATAATTGAATGATTTAGTTCATTTCACTCTATATTGAGAGGACAGGTTTTGTTGTTGTTGTAGATGCTTTCAGAGAGACTCCATATTTCTGCCTGAAAGGTTTTGGACTGAACAAGATTTTCTACAGGCCACATTAGGGCTAATTGATCTCTGAGGATTGTAGGCCCTGGCAGAGACAGCTCGGAGTTGGTGGTATTACGTGTGTGGTGATTCAGCAGGGTTCTTAATTGGGATGCTATGTTTGCATGTGAAAGGCTGGTTTGCACTCTCTAGGCAGTGTGACAGTGAGTGTGTTTGTGTGTGTGTATGTTAGAGAGGGGTACCCAGCTGCAGGTGACATTTTGACAGCTGTAATCGGATTGGCGGGACTGAAGACGACACAGAGACAATAGTAAAGGTCATCAGGACTAAGGGGGGCGTTGATTTGTCAAAGACTGGCGCCCAGAGGCTCTGAGCGTCTGCCCACGACTCCCTGCAGGACACATTGACATAAAGTGCTTTTAAACTGGATTCTTCCTCCCTCTCTCTCTCTCTCTCTCTCTCTCTCTCTCTCTCTCTCTCTGTGTGTGTCTCTCACATTGCATATTGAAAGTTTGAGGATAACTAGCTTTTCAAATACAAGTAAATCTACTCTGCTCAACAAATTACAGGAGCATTTAGTCATAACAGTATAACACCAAGTCAATATAATGTCAGGGATACTAATCTGTCCAATTGGAAAATATTTGCTTAACAATTTGTGTTCACAAGGTTCACGCTACACGACTTTGAGTCATTGGTTGATGTGCCGTCGGTCTTTGTGCCTATGAGCATGCAGGCTATAAGAGGGTAGTACAACCAAGCAGTGTGGTCGCTATCTAGGCCACTCTATTTTTTGACACATTCTTTGTGATGAAATTATAACAGAAATTGACAAAGACGCAAATTTTGAACACCCTTGACCAATCGAATCCTTCATGTTCTTACGGAAATAAGTGACAGTGTCCTTATATGGCATGCTGTTAACCGCAAACATCGACCTTGTGACCCAATACAGCTACTGTTTTTTAATAAATCTACACTTTGACAAGAGATTTGATTGTTTAGTGCAAAACGTTTTTCAAAGTTGCTTTAAAATTATGTACATTTTTCAATTTTTGTACACACTCATGTACAAATTAGAAGACCTGAAAATACATTCTATTTACTATCAAAATTGCTAGATCCCATGAGCTTCACCCTGGACCTGACCTGGGGACCTGACCCAGTTAATTTTTTCAGGATTTTTTACATTTCCAACTTTTACCCATGCATCACACAAATAGAGCTATAGAACATCAAACCAGCAGCAGGTCTGGTATCACATGAGGAGCACTGCCAGAGCCCCTATAAAATGAACTCCAACAGGTTACTGGTGTGCATGTTTCTTACCAAACTATCAGAAACAGAATCCTTAAGGACTGACGTCTTCCTGTGGACCTTTGCTCACAGCCCAGCACTATGCAACTTGATTGGCATTCAACAAAGATTAATAGAATTAACGGGTCTGCCATTGGCACCTCGTTCTCTTCTCAAATGAGAGCAGGTTCACATTGAGTACTTGTGACAGATGTAAAAGTGTCTGGACATGCCGTGGTGCATATTCTGCTGCCTGCAACACAATCAAGCTTGAACATTTTGGCAGTTGGTCACTGATGGTGTAAGAAGGCATTTCTTTTGAGGGTGGCACAATCCTCCACATGATGGCCAACTGTACCCTTTGTGCTGTTAGTAGCAGAATACAGTCCTCAGAGCTAGTGTCAGACCTAATGCTGGAGCAGTGGGCCTTGGGTTCGTCCTGGCACAGAAGATTGTCTGACCGCATGTGACCACAGAGTATAGGCAGTTCCTGGATTTCAAGGACATTGATGCCATTGACTGACCCTCACATTCTCCAGACCTGAGACCAGTTGAGAGCCTCTGGGATGTTATGCATCAGTGCATCCATGTCATAGTGCCAAAGACTAGACTGTTGAGGTGTTCACTGCTACCCTGATCCAGGTCTGGGGTGAGATTCCCCATCCACACATCTCATCAGTAGCTGCCCAGACATGGTTTAGAGTCCATACAGACATGTGGCAGCCATACACACTGCTGAGTCACACGACTTGCTCTGTAGAAATTCATATGAACTTTAGTAGTTTGTGAATTCATTTTTTACTTTGATTTGCATTATGATTTTAAATTTTGTTTTCAACAAATTACACAATTTGCAAAGTATATCAGTAAATATTTTTAGCTTGAATTTTTAGTTTATAAAGTGCTGATTTGGGATTTGTGTTCCCTTATTTTTTTGTGAAGTGTGTTTGATGTATAGACTAACCTATATACTATGTACAAAAATATGCTGTATATATCTTTAAACAAAAACCTTAATCACTTTATTTATATGAATAGTTGGGAAAAAACTGCTGATAAAAAGTAAGTCTTAAGCATTGAGAAAATAGCATGACAGTAAGCTTGTTAAAAAAAAAAAAAAAACTAAATACATATAAACACATTGTGATTATGTCCATGATTTACTTACTTACAGTTGCATTTCTAAAGTGCTTTTCTAGGCAATCAAAGCACTCTTAACATTTGAGACAGGTATTATAGAGTCGCTTCAACCATCTCCAATTTGCAGCATCCACATGGATGATGCACTTGGCAGTCTGCTTCAGAACACTCTCCACCCAGCAATTAGACAGAGTGGCGAGGAGATACTAAAGCAGTTTTTGTAAATGAGGATGAGTAGGAGTGGGACATTCTTTAAGACATTGGGGTAACACTCCATACAGTTTTAGAGGAAATGACCAGGGATCTGTTTTCTGATTTTGGAATTCAGAACCTCAGTATTACATTACATCTGAAAGACACTACCATTTAAACAGTGCCTTGTCCACATCACTGCCCTGGGTCATTGGGGCCCACACAGGAATAGCACCTTGTTTTGTCTCCAACAACTCTACCTCCAGCAAATACCAAGCTTCCTTTTGTGGTCTCCCTATCCAAGTGTTGACCAGAACAAGACCTACTTAGCTTCAGTGAATGTGTATGTTATATTGTGCACATGCTATGGCTGATGATGAAGTGTGCAATATTAGCCAGTAACTTCTTAAGCTAATCAATACTTCATAAAATTGTCACTTTTTTGGAATTCACCAAATCCATGCATTGAGTTCACAGAGATCAGGAACAACATCTGTGTTCTTCTGATCAACAAACCAATAAGTATGTTGTAGAAATGTATCTATAAATGTTGTAGTATCTGTGGTTAGAGACCACAGTGGACAACACTGTTACTCTGTGAACAGAAGATCAAAGATGACAGGATGGATAAGCATATCTTCTAAATACATACATTTTTATACATTTTTAAAAATTTATGGCACACAGAGAAAGAAAACATGCTCAACCTCAAATATTCTGGTCATATTACACATAGAATTTTGGTCACATTACACATACTTCTATGTTAATATATACTCTACAGACAGCACATGTATATGTTTCATATGCCTGCTTATTAAACACAAAATAAGCCAGTGTTATGGCACATTGAATTTGTACTTTATTTTATTTTTCCTCAGCGCATTAAATTTAGTATATAAACTGAAATTCTCCACTAAAATGTGCAGACATAATACTTAATTTGGTGCTGTATGGAAGATATGTGTTTATTTCTACAAACCATGTAATTTAACCAAGTGTGTTTACATTTGTGCATATAACTGTATTTCCAGTGACTTCACAGCCTTCAGGAGTGATGCCATCATGTCAGAATATGTTCTCAGCCATGTCCTGTAGCTTATCTGGTCACAGAGCTCTGTTGGCTGCAGAGAACTCTGCTCTGCCTGTGGAAATGGATGTGTTTTAATCACAAGAGCCCTCTCCATTTCCCTCAAATGCCAATTAATCAAAGCTTCAAGAACATTACAATTTATGCAGTACCGAGGCATCTAGAGCTGAAGCATCCATGAAGGCACGCTCGTGAACACAGCCTGTCTGGTTGACTGTAATTAGCTCCATTTTGCTGCTCTCTGGGGCTGTTTGGCTGTTTATCAGCCAGAGAATCAATTAAAGTGTATCCGTCTCACGCTCATCCCTTGCAGGAACACCACTCTGCTTGGGTGAGAGAGATAAAGTTAGTTTCAGTGAGATTTCACAGTTACTTTTCCGACACGTGTCCTTTTCCATTCTTCTCCAGTGGTGGCACTCTGGGGATGCTAACAGGACCTTTACCTAGCCAGGTGCTGTACTGATGTGTATCATATACCACTAGATGAAGATGCTGCTGTCTGTATACATGCTGTATAAGCCTCGGCCACATGGATTTTATGCCTACAAGCAGTGGCAGTGGCTGATTACTAGAGCTTTAAAAATGCATCAGTGCATCCAGATTCATCAGTTTGAAAATGGCAGTTCAATCAAGTACATTTTTTTGGAAAAGATTACGTGATTAAAATTTATAACTTATGTATTCATTTTTAAAACTCTCAGTCTATCTGGATATGTAAACAAATATAAATAAAATAATAAACCAAAATATTTGAGTTCAGTGATGAAAATTTACATTTCATGGTACACTTGAACCTTAAAGAATTAGATCATATGAGGTCAGAAATCTCACCATGTTGCTAATTAGCTTTTTGATACTTATTATTATAATTATTGTTGCTCTAATAATGAATTAATAATGTACAGTTTTGAAGCTTATATTTGTTATACTGGTCCAGTACCATCAAAGTACGTTCATTGTCCTATATACTGAAGTTGACTCCACAAAACCATCCTGACTACCAATTTGAAAGATATATAAATGAACAAATACTGTATACAAGTGAATGTAGTTTACCTTTAAAACTCATTGAATCATTGGGAGTTGCCGATCATGCCAGCATGATCAAATCACATGGCTGATTCAAGACTTCACAGCATGAAAACAGAATAAAAGTCATGCTGAGCTTTGTTGTCAGCTTCTACTGAAAGTGTTGTCTTTAACTTCTATGCTGTTTTTGTTTAATGTTGACAGACCAAATAAAAATGTAAATATGATCATTTAAATTTGACATAAAAACATATACATGTCTGGAAAAGTAGCAAAGTGGGAAAGATGACATTCCTGGAAGGGAGCCACACAATATGAAAGAACCTGCTGAGACTGCAAAAAGGAAAGGAAAGAAACATCTTTATTCAAATACAAATACTCATCAGGTCATGTAGGTAATGTTGAGTTGAAGAAAAGATGTTGATGTTGTCTATAAAGGAAAAAAAATGCTCAGCCAAAATAGACCAAGACTCACAAGAGTTAATGTACACAATCCTTACTGACCATTGTTGTACCTTTTAGGATACATTTTCATATAGTTTGTGCTTTGATACTGTAACTGCTTTTTTGTTTTCTTTGAAGAAAAAGGTCCCTAATTGATTAAGCAACCTTTCCCTAATTAATTGACTAAACTATGCTGCTACAAAGCAACAAAAGCCTTATAGCCCCCTGCACTTCCTATTGGATACTACAGTCTACCAGGACGTCATTTTGTCAACAAAAGACAATTTATTTTAACTTACCGCTAAAACCCTACTGATGTCACAAACACATGTACATTCTTAAAAGTGTGGATTTATGAATGTTCACAAAGTTATGTGCCTTCTGTTTCCTCAGGGTAACTCAGGGTTGGGCTTCAGTATAGCAGGTGGGACAGATAACCCACACATTGGAGACGACCCTGGAATCTTCATCACTAAAATCATCCCTGGTGGAGCAGCAGCAGAGGACGGCAGGCTACGGTGAGCACCCAAGTGGAATGTGTGTATTTATAATGTCTGTGTCCTTATAGGAAAGCCTATCTAGTCTGCAACCATCTTTGCAGTATTTTTGGTTGTTTAAAGACCAGGCTTCTATATTTTTGATTGGGAGAGACCCAAAAATTAAAGTTGAAATAACGGCTAAAAATACATTGTAATGTTTGGGTTTTCCCCCCGAGTTTTTCAGTCTGTTCAGGGAGCTACACATTCTCACAACACCCTGACCAGGAGGGCTTTTAATACTAATGTCAAGACATCAAGACATCAAGCCTCGGTGGTCTTTTCAGTACTATAGTCACCACGCTGAGCATTAGCTTTTCTATTTATTTTTCAACTGTCTCCTGTTATAATGTGTGTGCTGTATCGGGTCTCTTTTTGAGCAGAACATTCATTTTGAATTTATAACAAAAGGTTTTATCTTCCAGAAGTAATCGGGGGGAAAAACACAACCAAAACATCAAATCTACTGTGTAATTTTACTTGACATATCATGATTGCTTTTTCACTTTTTGACATATTTGCTCTTGATTCTTGCTAAAGTTGGCAGGTATGAGCTTAGGGTTAACAGGTGATGTCTCTCTCTGTCTCTTTCTCTATCTCTCTACCTCAGTGATTAAGACTGAGCTCTGTGTCTCACTTCTAATGACTCTCCTGAGACCAGAGAAGCCACACACACATAGCAGCCCTCATCTGACTGATTGTAGCTGTGTGAGGAAATGGATAAGACCATTAGAGCTGATTCAGGAGATGAGTGCTGAGCTATTGAGGAAGTGTTTTTCTTATTACAGCAGGATAATTGTGTCTCTGTTAGATGCTCGTCAGGATGATCAGGAGCTGATTGAGAAGGCTGTTTTATTACAGACAGACATAATTATATGGTGGAGGAAGGAGGAGAGCAGAGCTGCTTGGGTGTGTATGTGTTTACTATGAAGGGCAGCTATGTGTGACAGTCATGTCTGTACTTTGTTTTGCTTGTCTGACCATACCCCTCTCAGGACTCCTCTCTCTTGATTCCTCCCATCTCCCTCTCTTCATCTCATTCATAGTTTTGCTCCTACAAGAAAAAACACTAACAAGAAATCAGAAAGCTGTAATAAATGTATTTTTACTTTTGCAAAGTTTCAAACAAGTACTAGTGCATACTAGTGTAAAATCATGAAAGTTCTTGTTTTTATATATAATTAAAAAAAGTAATCTGTCAAATTCTGTATTAGTTACACATACAGTGACATATTTCAAGCCTTTTTATTTGAATGCTATTACTGTTTGAATAGTAATTTACTTCAAATGAGAAACATTCTAATAATTTAAGATTCTGGATTTCTGATTTACATGAGCTATATGCCTTGCTGATCAACAGTAAAACAAAAAAGGCTTGAAATGTCACTTAACATGCAATGAGCATGAAATGTGACTGTTTACATTTTTTATTAAATAATGCACAACAGTTAACTTTTTCATAATATTCAAATTCTTTGATGTGGCACCAAAAAAAGACTTAATCATGATCAATTGCAATGTTTTGTGTAGTTAATCAAGATTTGCTTAACTTTTAACTTTTTAAATTTTTGCATCTGAAAGGCAGTGGAGTGTATTATAGCTTTGCACATTTCATCAGAATGTATTTATTACTTTCAGTAATGTAGTAACATTATTTTCATGTGAGCGATGGCTTATTTCTTCTTTTGCATTTATGTGGTAGCTTATTTTAACAAGACCCCTGTAATCATAGGCACAAGCAGCTGTCCTGCACATTTATCATATCCCATTCTTAAAAGGTATTGAAGAATTTAGCTTGAAGCTGAAACGAAAAATTCTATTACTGGTCAGTCTGACCAAAACCTGCACAGCCTGAATTAAAAGGCTGTTTCATTATAGATTTAAGCAGCTTCCAACTGAATAAAGTATTTTGGACTTTGTGTTTAGCTTAGAAAATCATTTCTGGACTCGTTCTCTCTCAATGCTGCTGTTTTTTTCTTTCACTGTATTTCATGCACTGGTAGACTGCTGTCCATTGTGTCACATAGTAAATGAAATAATTGACCATTCAGCTAGTATCTTCAGCCCATAGTTATAGCAAAAGCCAGATAATTCTCAAGCTTGGTCATGGCGTTCCTGTGCTCTGTGTGTTTTAGTGTTTTTCCCTACATCCACCACACCTGATCCAATTAATCAGCTCATTTGCAAGCACTTCCTGATCTGAAGTGAGTGATAGACATACTGTAAGGTTGAAGTGTATCCACATGTACTGCCTGATTCATTTTCTGCAGGTGGACTTGGTGGAGTTTCCATTCAAGCAAAATGTTTTTGAGATGCTGCTTCAGAAGGATTACTCACTTAGCTAGATAACATAAGCTAAATGTCAAGCCTGTCAGTTCTTATAGATCTCATATTAGACTAATTATGGCTCTATTCAGCTGTTTTGTAGCAATATACTGTACAATATTTATTATTTTCTTTGGACGTGACTAAGCATCACATAAGGATAATAAGGGGTGGTATCAAGTGTGAAGTCATTGTTAGAAAGATTGCAAACCCTTTAGAATTTTCTAGATTTCTGCATAAATATGACCTGAAATACCATACTATTTTCACACAAGCTCTAAAAATAAATGATTTGTTAAAAGTGAATTAACAAATGAAAGAAAAGTAGTATTCAGTGGTGCTTGAAAGTTTGTGAACCCTTTAGAATTTTCTAGATTTCTGCATAAATATGACCTAAAACATCATCAGATTTTCACACAGGTTCTAAAAGTAAATAAAGAGAACCCAGTTAAATAAATGAGACAAAAATGTTATACTTGGAAATGTTCCAGAATTACATATTTGTAGGTAGCAAAACAATGTGAAGCTTTGTTTTCTGTATCTGGTGTGATTTTTAGCCCATTCCTCTGTGCAGAACAGCTTCAACTCTGGGATGTTGGTGTGTTTCCTCACATTAATTGATTATTTCAGGTCCATCAGCAACATATTGATTGGATTAAGGACAAAACATTGGCATTCCTAAAACATTAATTTATTCTTCAACCATTCTTTGGTTGAATAACTTTGGTACTTTGGTTTGTGATGGTTTTGTGATCATGTCCAGCCTGATCAAAAACTCTTTTCCCTGAGGTCCTGAAGTGATACGTGTTGTGAAGATCAGACTTCCTGTTCAGATTCCTCTTATTTATATTACAAAAGTGTGCCCACTCACACTAGTTGTCATCACACTGGCTGAAAACACCTGACTATAATATGACTTTTAGCTTTAGCTAAACCAGGAAGTTCTTATACACTGTATGTCCAAATATTTGTGGACACCCTTTCTAATGAACACATTTAGCTATTTTATGTTGCACCCACTGCTGACACAAATGGGCAAATGCACACCCAGCTTGTCTAGTTCCTGTAGAGAAGTATTGCCAGTAGAATAGGACTGTCTAGAGCAGATAAACTTGAAACTATTGGCACAATGCCAGATGTGGGATAGAGGGGTATAAAGCCCACCACCGTTGAGTTGTGAAACAATGCAACTTTGTACTCCATCCAATACTTTTGTGATGAGGTGGAGAGTAATCATCCACACCCTGTCCTAACTAACACTCTTGTCACTGAATTCAATCAAATCCTCACAGCAATGTATTTTATTACATATATTCTTTTACATTTATATAATTATTTTTATTTAGAGATGTCATTTATTGAAAAATATATAAACATCTCATACTTTCAAACACCACTGTATGTAGTGTATGTACACTGATGTCCTTGATTTGTCCTCCATTAAGGATGTGTGGGACACAAAGACGTTTGGTCCAGAGACCACCAGGGGCTACCACGGATGAAATTTGTATATGCATCCTTTGTCTCTTTCTCTGCTAGACTGTATAAATGGGGGTTATTTCCACTCATACTGGCGACATCAGATAATGATTTTTGTGTGTTCTGTAAGCTTGGTTGAGCTCAGTTTAATCATATATGCCATGTATGATAAGCAATCAGCCACATAAATATCACTCTGATTTCTTAGTCTTTTTTGGACTTGTGGAGTTGAGGTTTGCAATTTTAATGACCAGCAGTGTATGTAATTAAACTGTAATGAGTAGAAAACAGTTGCCTAACTTTGCTGATAGCCTGAGGCTAGTGAGACCTGTCAGAACATGTATTTATTGTCTTTTTTGAACACGTCCTACAAAACAAGCTCAAAAGTATTTTTGTCGTTTTTTCATTTACTTCTGCTTTATTTTCTCACATCATCATTCTTACTACATATTTTTCCCCTACACTCTGCTGAAGTTGTCATCAAGATGAGGGCAGTTCAACATGTCACACACTGTTGGCATTTGTGTGTGTGGTGGGTCCCAGCTGCTCTATGTTAGCATGCCTCAGGAGATAGCTGTCCTTGGACCAGAGGCTTCCACAGTCTGGAACTCTCCACAGGGGCGGCTAACCGTACAGCAGGGGGCTTACACAACTCTAACTCTAACTGTGTGTGTTTCTGCAGGGTCAATGACTGTATCCTGCGTGTGAATGAAGTAGACGTGTCTGAGGTTTCCCACAGTAGGGCTGTGGAGGCGCTGAAGGTTGCTGGCTCTATTGTTAGACTTTACGTGCGCAGAAGAAGACCCATGCTGGAAACTGTGGTGGAGATCAAACTCATCAAAGGACCAAAAGGTTTAATCACATGTTTCCTTACAAGTCTACTGTAGTTATTTCCCTTTGATGTCACATTTAAATGAATTGATTAATTACATAATGAAGTATTACATTTACATTTTGTACTTTGCAAGCTTAGACTTATTAATCAACACTTTGTGCAGGGATGACTGATCTGATTTCTGATGAGTTGTGAGCATAGACGGTGCCACATATGCTTAGACTTCACTACACTAATAAAGATAACAATCTCTATATGTTAGTCCTTAGATTGCTTATAAAGTTGAGCATATGTTAAAATTTAATCACTAACCTCTTTCAATCCTGAGAAAGATATCACATGTTAATCTAATGAATTGAAGTTCACCCATCGTGACTAATACGTCCGTTTGCACATGTCTAGCTTATCCTGACAAACAGGATCTAAGATTTTTCAAACTCTGAAATAGCCCTCAGAAGGGAACGTGGCCCTTAAACCCCCTTTCCGTCTCCGGAAAGGAGAAGTCACTTACCACTTGTGGGGTGTTAAAAGTTGATAAGGCATGATGACTCAGTAACAGAAGGTGCACGGGTCTATCTATACTTGCAAACAGCTGAGTCCAAGTCCAGTCCAAGACTGGGACACATTGTGTTCGAGTCAAGATCAAGACTTTTAGAAGAGTCACTGAGATTGGGCGTGCCTGAGACTGAGACAAGACCAAGACTAGATTAAGATTTATTTTCTTCAAAAGAAGAAAATGGAAAATAATTTACTTTGAAAGTCATTGTACAGTCATTTTACATGATATATAATAATCAAATAATATTATATTGAAGTGTATGTTTTATAAAATATAATATAAACTAAAGACAGTTATGCTCAGAATAGTTAAAAATAAAAGGCAAAGAGGTTGACCAGCAGTAGAGGCGGGTAATCCAGGTCCAGAAAGTAAAAATCCACCCCAGGATTTTGTTTCAACTGCCTTGTTGGTTCTGCTGCAGATACGCTGCAGCAGAGCTACACATGAAGTAAGAGCAAAATCCTGGTATGGATTTTTACATTCTGGACCTGGATTACCCGCCTCTAGCAATAAGATAATAATGAGTGAGCCATTAAGTAGTCTGAAGAACTCCATAGAAGACAGGATATCATTAACATGACTGTGAGGGTTAAATGGAAGGGTTATGTGTGCATAGGGAACAGGACCAATGACTCCACTTTTCTTGAATCACTTTAAGTGTTTTCCTCAGTATAAATGTGTCCTTGGCACAAAGTCAGAGTAAAACAAAACCTCAGATTCTCTGCAAAGCAGTTTATTTCTTTGTTGCTTGTATTTAAGTTGTTGTTATGGTCAAAGCAGTAAACAGTACATTTCTAAGAAAGGCACAAGCTGCTTTGATGCATTATTTAGAAATCGGAGCAGAAGACACATCACACGCATATTCACACGAGCATACACATATATGCACACACGCACAGACAAACTGCAAAGAAAGAGCTGCAGGCAACACACAGAAATTATCATCAATGCACAGTCCTACCCAGACGCAAATGCTGCGGACTCTAAAAACTGTCAACACTTAACAACACACCCTTCTATTTGGAGCTCTATGGGAATGGAGCAATGGAGTTAATTGTAATGTTACTGCACTATATAGTGGGTTTAAAAGAGTGGACCTCATTAAAAGTCCCTTAATAAAAGCTGCAGGATAAATAGAGTGAAACCTCAGTGCTTAAGAATTTAAAAATAACTGTGGTTTCATTCCAACGTTGCCAGTGTATTATTATGAGAACAGCCTTGGATCTGAATGCTATATAATACCGTGTTTAAAAGAACAGCTACTGGAATGTAAAATAAAGAACATATGCAATAAAGAGATTTTTACACATCTTCTCTATTTGTCTTTCAGGGCTGGGGTTCAGTATTGCAGGAGGGGTGGGGAACCAACACATTCCAGGTGATAACAGCATTTACGTCACTAAAATCATCGATGGTGGTGCAGCGCAGAAGGACAGCAGGTTACAGGTTGGCGACAGGCTGCTAATGGTGAGTTTGGAGCTTCACAAAGGTTTCCTATCCATGCCATGCTTGCAGGTGTATTTTTTGTTGTTTTTTATGCTAAGCCTTACAAATTGTAGTCATGATCTCATACTCAAAACATCTGGGGACAACTATGAGACATTTTGGGCTAGATGATGGAGGGAACATAAGAAAGAAAGTGAGTTCTAAACCAATTCATCATTTTATGAAGGCAGAGCTCAAAGTGGAGGGCAGTCGTACACTTTTCAACAAACAAGCCTGTTGTTAGCTTATGGATGTGAGGTTAGCTCATTCAAAATGCATCCAAAATAAATTTCATTTGAAGTGAGCACACACTAAACTGAATGGGATTTTTGCCACAATTCTCTAGACGTGAAGTTTCCTTTAGCATCATGCCATATTCACTAATCCCCTGTATTTGCACCATATGAATCCTGTGTGAGTTAAACGAGACTGGAGATGTTAGCTGTTTCCTAAAAAGCCTTCTAGCGTAACCATCACTAATGTTCTTTAGATGATTAAGAGTGGATCTAAACATTTCTGGAGATCTCGGTGCGCACAGTAACGGCTGATGAAATCTAAAGCAATAAAAACTGAAAAAAAAACTGAAATAGTTTTAGTATTAGAAATAGCATTAGTAATGCCAACTCATTTAACACTGTACACTATTCCAATCTTTCTTACAGATATTTTGTAAGAATTAATGAGAGTATGTTTGTTAATTTCATAAGAAAACATACCTAGTCATAACTTTTTATAACACATATATGCAGCTTAGTCTAAATTTGAAAGCAGTACCATGGTTCTGTTTGTTTTGCTGTGATTGCATTATTATTCATATCCATTATTGCTCCATTCCTCTTAGAGTAATTAGGTTTCTGTTGTGCTGCAAGAGAATGCTAGTAAAATATGGCTGCTTTATTTATATTAGTTGGAATGGTGAGTGACTCACTCAACATAAAATGATACAAATGCAGACAGTATTGCGAACAGACTGACATTTTTAAGGCCGTTTTAAAATGTGTTACTCTGTGTTTAGCCAGCTAGGGTGACAGCTAGGTTTGATGCACTTCACACTGATGTAGTGACCAGTTTACTTGAAATGAAATAATAAGGACCAGTTTCCAGGACCTGGAATAAACCTTTAAATCTACAATCTGAAGAGCCAATTGTGAATCATCATTTTAAATAGCTTTTAGTGTAAGTTTAAACGTAAGAAACTGGTTCTAAGTGTTTGCTCGAGGTTGCAGTCTTACTGCGTGGTTGTTCAACAGCTTCTGTTATTGCAGCACCAAAAAACTGCCCGCTGCTTTCAGTGCTTCCTGATTGCAGCTTTTAAACTTGCGCAGCGAGGGATCAGCTAAAATGTCGCTGGAGCTCAGCCAGCTAAAATGTAACTGGTTTTCCTCTCTCCCCGCAGTAGTTTATGACTCAGACTGTGCTGCCACTGAGGGTCGTTAAAGTCGTTAAAGCTGAGTTTGATTTAATTAACAGGATCAGTACTGTGTGTAATCCTGTGTGTGCGCGGCACATTTGGCTGCACTGATTCGCCATTGACTACTGAAGCGTGTGGTAAAAAGCGTATGCAGTGCTTTATGTACACGCTGTGTGTGTCTCTCTGTCTCTGTATCTCTCTCTCAGGTAAATAACTACACTTTGGAAGAGGTCACACACGAGGAGGCAGTAGCCATTCTGAAGAACACATCAGATGTTGTGTATTTGAAGGTGGGGAAGCCCACTAGTGTTTATCTATCAGATCCCTATGGACCTCCCGATATTACCCACTGTGAGTAGCTCTACACACACTATTGCAATGCGTAGTACCACACTAGTACTGACTGGATGCAGTATATGATATATATATATATATATATATATATATATATATATATATATATATGTGTGTGTGTGTGTGTGTGTGTGTGTGAGTGTGTGTGTGTGTATACAGTATTTTCCATGACAGTCTATACTTTTATTTCAGAAGGGCCCTGTTATTATTAGTAGTAGTATTAGTATATTTATTTATTTATTTATTAATTTTTTTTAGACTATAATAAAGTCCACAAATGCTGCTGCTCCAGATACTCAGTCTTCTATGGTAGAAAGGTGAGGTAGGACAGTGTCACTGTGTTTAGTTCACAAGTTGTTGATGGTGAGTTTGGAAGAGTTTAGAAGCTTTACTACAGCTGTTTAATCTCCACCAGAAGTTTAACACATTGTATGTAAATTGATCCATTAAATATTGTTGAATTTATTATATATTTATTATGTATTTTATTGTGGTTAAGAATGTAAAACATCCCTTATTCATGGTATGTTTATCTATATCTGTAGTGAACTATACAGCAAATATATATGAGGTGAATGGTTTATGGCTATTGTGATCAGTTCAAGAAAGTTTGGCTGCATATGTCTATATTATTCCATTATATTGTTTTTCTCTCTCTCCATTAACTTTCTCTGATTCTGCAGCATTTTCCCCTGCTATGGATAATCATATCTCTTCTGCTGGTAATAACGGGACTCTGGAGTATAAGTCCAGTCTTCCCCCCATCTCCCCTGGCCGCTACTCGCCCCTGCCCCGCCACCTGCTAGGGGAGGAGGACATTAACAGGTTGGATGGCTTTTCATTCTTACGGTAATTCCCTCCCTCTCTCCACCAGATGCCACAGCCAACAGGTAGAATCTGTGTAGACTTCCCCTCCCCAGTGTGTCACTGTGTGGAAATCCCAAAGGCAGTGCTGGTGGAATCATCACAGCTTGTGATGGGATTGCTTTGGGATTTTAAAGCTCCTCCTGTTCCACTCTGTCTGCCCCTGTTAGTCCACCACCCCATTCCTGGTGCTGGTCTTCTTTATGAAATGTCTGGTATGAATGTGGTTGTGCTTTGACTTTTTATTGTAATGAATGGCCGGATCTATTCCTCATGCTGCCTAAAGATTTACAACTCCACTGAAGAAAGCAAAGGACTGAATCTGTGCCATTCTTGTCCATTTTTGTGTCAACAGACCTGCTAAATTCTGATTCAGCCTAACGAGAACCTGTAGCAGAATTTATTTATGGTCACTACATTATGTTGCAGCACAACATGTTTAATTTTAAAATGCTACGCTAACTAGCAGGACTATGCTGTTTTAGATAATAGGCAGGTTGGAGTTGACCAGGTTGATTGAATAACCAGTGGAAAATCAGTGAGTGATATTAGAGGCTGAGGTTATTAGAAAGATTAAATACTGGAATGGGTCCAGGATGGCTATGAGGGTTTATGACGAGGTAAGTTTGGGACTTGGTATGAAGTAAAAAAAAAAAAGGAAATTCAGTAAATGAATGTAGATATCTGTTATATGTTCTAATCCATGTCCTAAGAAATAAACCAAAGTTACAGTACTCTTTCTAATCATATGTTTTCCTTTAACTGAGTATGAGAGAGTACTTTATATAGAGAGAGTGTATTTAGAGTATGTTCTTATATACCGTATAGGAAGAGTGTAAGTGTCTCCAGCAGTGCTCTGATAATATATGAAACTCTTCTGTTTCTGAGTTGAGAGCAGATGGCATCCTGGCTTATTTGTGTGTGTGTGTGTGTGTGTGTTTGTGTGTGTGTGTGTGTTGAGTTGTTTTGGGGGGTTATTTTAAGAGGCATATGTTTCCTGCAGGGCAGGAGATATTTTTGACTGGCTGCTCAGTGTAAGAACCTGAGACAAGCTGGCTGGAACAGGCCTGCATGTGGGACTTCCAGAAACCTCACAGCAAAACAACCCTTAGACCCACAGACAGCGAGTCAGAATGAATAGTACATTCAATCCTATACAAATGAGTTCTTTACTACTAGGAGTCAGTTGATAGTCAAGTTCAAAGTTTTACACTCACATAACTTTTGAGCAAAGTTGCTTTTAATTGTTTGAAGTGGCAGTTACTGAGCATGCTCACAAATTTTGTTATTTCTTGCTTGTAGATCATTGAAACAATTCAGACATTGAGGAATTCTGTCAAAAGTGTAGAAATGACATTTTCAGTGAGTGCTAAATTTGTGTAGAAGAGGAGATTTTTTTATTATTTGGCAGATTTTTTTTCCTCTGATTTAAAACACTTGCCTGGGGTGACTGATGTGTATCACTACCTTGTTGAAATGGAGTGTGTTTACACCAGAGAGGCAGTGAAAGTTTACCGCAGTTTACTTTCTTAGTGAAAATGTTGGGAATATTTGTTCCTATAGTAGAGAAGGTATCAGTATTGTGTATGATGAGGTTGGAGGAAGTCAAACGCTGTCTAACGTACTCTGTGTAGTTAAGGAGGGAGAAGTTGTTAGCGGAATCGTATTGATTACAAAATCATTTTATTAACATATAAAACCCTGCATGGTCTTGCCCCTGAATACCTGCAAAACCTTATCAAGATTATACAAGACCCACCAAGATTACTCAGATCCCAGGGTGCCGGTCTCTTACTAGTTCCTAGAATTCATAAGGCGTCATCCGGGGGAAAAGCCTTCTCCTATATAGCCCCACGATTGTGGAATAATCTTCCAGCAAGTGTTCGGGATGCAGACACAGTCTCTACTTTTAAATCGAGACTCAAAACCCACCTGTTCAGTTTAGCTTTTTGTAATTGTAGTTGTAGGCTACGTGCATGGCAGGGTAAGTTGGTTAGCGGTATGAAAAGGAAAGCATGTGTGTTCACCCTTTTAGGGTACTGTGGAGCTCGTAATGACCTGATTTATCAATGTTTGAGACTCTCAGATTAGGTGAAGCTTGCACTCATGTTGTAGCAGTCCTTGTGGCTGTAGAACAGTGTGTAAGGGAAGGTTTAAATGCCCCGTCTGTGATGTCAGAACCCTGTGGTTACATACAGACAAAAAGGATTGTAAATACAATACCTGCTACTTACGTTTTGTTTACAGAATGTATTATTATGAGTACTGCTGTAAGTTTTGGCTGTTTATTAAATAAAATCTAACATTTTTGAACCTGCATCGTTCTTATAGATTGATCCAAAACCAGTGTCAGACATTGACTGCTGTAAACCAAACATTTCACTGAGCGCTGTCTTTGGAAATCTGTACAGAAGACAACTGTACTATTGCACAATTTTATATATATATATATTTTAAACCATAGTGCTGCTATTTCATATAGGGCTGAACCTCTTCCCTCTCAGTTAATATGACTATTTTCCCTTTATTTTAAGAGTCACTTGAGAGGGAATTCAAATGACTGCAACACCTGATCTACATTCTTGTTCCCAACCAAATTGGCCAGATCACTCATGTAATTTTTTACAGAACAGAGCCAGGCCTTCATGCTAACTTTCACAAATGCAAGCCTGCAAACTTTACAGCTGCATACTGTACTGCTGTGGCATGTAGAGAGGGTGATCCATCTCTTGTTTGCTGTGCAGAGTTTGTCGATTACAGGGCGTTAAGGTCAGACCGAGCCTGTTGTTGCATTAACAATAAGAGTGCTGAGCCTGTAGGGCTTTCTGTAGGGCTGGTAGGGATATTGTTATAGGATAATGCAGCTAGAAGAACAGTTGAGGGGCGGGGGGAGTTATTTACAGCTGATATGGCCTTGCAAGACACGTGACTTGTATATGGAGCTGAGAGGGCCATTTGCAAGATCAGAGAATTCCAGTTGGCTTTAATTGGCTTACAGCCATATTGCATGCTTACCAGCACATTTAATGCAGGCAAAAAGAGGGAGGGAGAGAGAGCAGGTAAAGTCACTCAGCATTTTAAAGCCTGTTTGCCAAAGTTAGGTATGAATTAGTAATGAACTGTAGGACTGATGGGAGGAACCTTTCTTTGAGCTGTGAGATTGAGATTAGCGTTCCATCCCTAAAAGCTTAGCTGACTCCAGGTGCCTCTGCTAGGCTCAGTTAATCTGCTAGCTTAGCGCCCCTGATCCCTTTTAGTTATCCTGTGAAGGAAGAGCCCTTGGATATTTAAAGGGTCTCGCAAGCCACTGATCGTAATAGGAAAGGTCACAGTGTTCTGACTTTAAACCCTTTGTTAAGTAATAGAATAAAGAATTGATTCTGGCAGATAGGTTAAGATGATTAGCATTGCAAAGCTTTATGCAGTTTTTGCATAATAAATGTGAACCTATGCTATAGCTCTAGCAATGAATAATGGATTGGCTGTGACAGAAGGCAGAAGACTGTGTGGGGGGGATGGAAGCTATGATGCAGTGTGGCGTGATGCAGAGTATATAAGTAGGAGTGTGGTGTTTGTGGGTGGGTGGTGAATAATAGTAGACAGGACGCTCAAATAGAGCAGAAAATATAATGAATAATTCCCTAATTCTGAACTTAAAAGAATGGTTTGGCAAAATATCAAACTTAGCTCAAATTCAACTTACATCAGTTCAACCAAGACATATTCTTTAGTTTAGAACTGTAGCTGTGAGGCAAACATAAGAACTCAATAGTCACCTAAATAGCCTCACATTTTGCATAAAATTAAAGGTGAGTTTTTAACTTCAGTGAGTTTCTGTTAACTTTTATATTTCACAGTGAGTCATACTGTGCCAAACCATCCCTGAACTCCCATGGATATTGTACTACACACGCTCCTAAACACCACTCAGAAACACTGCATACATGGCCTTCTTCCTGACACACTGTCACACACATCTATGCCTATGTCTCACACACACACACCCGCTGTACATGAATCATTCAGTTGCTAAAGTGGAGCACACACTACTTAGCACAGTCAGTTCAAGACTCTCACAGACACATACACACACAACCCCAGTACACATTTGCAGTCTAATGGGATTTGATTCCATTGATAGTCATACGCAAAAGCATCCATTTACGTTTTGTTGATTTTGAAAATAAACTAACACACCCACTACTAGAAACACATCAATATTAGGCATACAGCAGTCTATCAATCTGTATCACTGTGTCAACCAAAGGAGCAAGCATTCAAGTACATTGATTTGAAATAGAAATATTAATGCATGTATGTTTACTTTCACACCTTTTCCAACATTATCCACATGATTCCTGTCTGTACGCTCCTTCATACAGTTGACAATTTAATAATAAAGTGTACCAAACTACAATTTCGTCGTGTCATATTGACTTCATACCCTAGTATCAACACTCATTACAGCTAATTTTAAGGTAATGAAAATGCATAATTAATATACACATTGTTCTGCTAATTTTAGTGAACAACATATTTGCTGAATTGAACTTAACATATCATCACTGTCCAGAGTTGCATGAAAGGTTTTTATTTTTTTATTTTTTTACCAATTTACTCCCCAATATATTAGTAACCAATTAACACGCCAATTTGTTGGACTCTCCCCATCACTTGTAATGTCCCTGACTCTAGGAGGGTGCAGACTAGCACAGGCCTCATCTGATTCAAGTGAAGTTAAGCCCCGCCTTTTTTTGAACTGCTGCCAATACATCATCACCAGGCCCTCAAAGGAAAGCACAGGATCCCCAGTTCTGATGGATCACCTGGCAGATGCCTGAGTCAGCCAACATTACTTAGCATTGCTGTGGAGAGAGTGCCATCTTACCCACCCGGAGAGAGCACGGCCAGTTTTGCTCTCTCTGGCCCTGGCAGCCGATGGCGAGCATCATGATCTGGGATTCAAACTCGTGACTTCGGCGCCCTGCATGGAAATTTCTTGATAATTGCATAATTTCATAAAAATGTCTTATTAACTTACTTTTAAGTAAAGAAAGTTTTTGGTCTCTCTGGTAAAATTACAATTTTGTGATATCTGTTTTTCTTTGGACATTACAGTACAGTGTCACATCAAAAAATTAATAGTATAGTGAAAACATTCAATGTGGTTTACAATTTAATTCAAAAAGGGAAACTATCATTTTATATTCATTACGCCTGAAGTGAAATTTAAAGCCTTTTTTGTTGATCAGTATGGCTTATAGCTCATGACAATCAGAAATCCAGAATCTCAAATAATTAGAATATATTGAGTAACATTTTAAATAAATTAGTGTTCATACAGTAGCAATTAAAACAAAAAATGACTTGAAATATGTCACGTTAACATGTCATGGTTATAATATATATGACATTTTATGAATTCAATTACGAACACACATGAACATTTTCCTTTTTTTCAGTTTTTTGGAGATGCACTAGTATATGTGACCCCGCCAGGGAAAACCAGGTCAAAGTCATTATTTTATTTTCAAAAAAAAAAAAAAAAAGTTTTGTTTTGAAAAAACTTTTTTGTGAATTTAAGTTTTGCTTTTGATCAAAATATGTACTATGATAGATATCTGAGACTATTATCTTTCATTTACAGCAATAATACAGAGTGACTAAGTTTTGTCACTAATGTGAGTGACACGATATTGACACGATATCTCAATAAGTTGCCCAGTGACTTTGAGGTCACATATAACATACAGTATATAATATGCCACAGTTTTTGCATATGATTTTTTTCTTATGTGGTAAATTCAGTAAAAACAGTACATAATTGTACATTAAATGTGAAGATGTGTAGAGGAACTTATTTTCATTTAGAAAATCAATAAAACATTTACCATCATTTAAACAGGGTGTCTAAACTTTTACATAATGTATTCCAGCAATAGCAGTCAGTAGTCTATTATTTATCATTATACAGCAGATGCTGGGCTGTAGATCTGAGGGCAGTTTTTTACAGCATTGCAGAAAGAGAGGAAGTCAGCTTACGTTAATGATTATTTTTGCATCTATCTCTGGGTTATTGCCAGCGTGTGACAGAGCACTCCTGACAGGCTGCAAGTCAGCATGAAAATTGTGTGCATGCATGTGCAGGAGTACATGCTTTCCTGCAGCTAATGGCAAAGCAGCATCATAACTATCTACACATACACGGGTTGTGTGTATATTTACACAGATTACAGTGTTTGTGGTTAGATTCTCATTGTATAACAGGCTTCAAATGAAAACATCAAAGCTGGACCTCACAGAAAGGCCAGAGCAGCTCAGGGACAAATGGATCTCATTGTGGGTGCTGAAGGGTACAGTGTTATGGGACAGCAGTGGGGGAGAAGTACCTGATGTTAACACGCCAGCAGCTCTGGGCTTCACATGCTACAATTAAAGAGGCAAGAGTGGTTATGGTGTATGATTACCTTGCACATTGTACTGTTTTCCCACCTCTAATGCTGCATTCATAACATCTGAGAACTTGAAACTTTCCAACTTCAGAGCTTCTTACTTCCTGCTTTAAAGCTTTCACGCAACTTCAACAGTTTGAGGTTGGGAAAGAGGGAATGCTCTAAATAATCTAGCACTCATTTGGCAGCTGCAGGCATAAAAAGCTCTTTGCTTTTTCACATTCAAGTTAAATAGTTTATTTCAGAAGTAAATGTAGGCTATGGTAAATCACTGTAAATTTAATAACAGGAATAACATGAAAATTCTCAGTTTGATTGCATCTTTCATAATGTCAGGTTATGATTTAACTTTGCAAGTATTCAAGCATACCCCTGTATTCAGCAGTCATATACAAGTAACATTTCATTAACAAAAAGTGAAAACCTTAAAGCATGCCTTTACTTCATATTCAATGGATGCTACCATTTGACTTTTGATAATTTAGCTGATTATTTGTATTAAATGTAATTCCAAAAAATCTACAAAATTCACATTTTACAAATTGTGTTATCACAAAGCTGTAAATATCAACTGAAAGTCGTGAAGTAGTCTATGAAGTTACAGCAGTATCTGCATGGCAGGGAAACTACAGAATCAAAATTATGATCCACTAGACTAGTTCAACCATTAAAGGTTAATTTGTCAGTTCTGTGCGTTGTGTTTCTATAACTCACTGTATAATTAAGTGTATAATTATTTAATTGCTTTTGAATATTATAACAAATACAGATTAATGCCTCAATTTCAATTTCCTCAAAGTGAAGTAGTATAAAATAATTAGAGAGAGAGAGACAGAATATTTTCCACCACTACTCCTGTGTGACATCATCTATAAGAGCAACAAAAGCTACAGTGCTGCCTCATTTCTTTCTCCCTCTTTCTCTCATTCCATTTTTCTCTCCCTCTCCTTTTGTCCCTCTCTAGCTCTGCGCTCTCTCTCTCTCTCCCAGCCCCTACAGCCTGAGTGCAAATCCTCTTACCTCATGTTGTATGACTCTTAACCAACTGTGAAAAATAGGCTTACAGTTGTAGAATTCAAGACCTGAACTAGAACCTGACTAATTTATTACTGCTCAGCATTTCACAGCCTTTGTAGTATAATGTGACTGTCCTGCGAGACCTGTACACATTTTTCACATTAACCCTTCAACACCCATGCAAAAATGTGCCTCTGTTTCTGCCTTGTAGTGTACTTTGACTTTTAATAATGTTGTTACATATATACATATAGTATACTATCTCCTGATGATAAAGAAATGAATAATCAAATTTTAGTCATCTGAATTCCATACTAAAAATATAGTGTATAAATAACATCCTTTGCTCTTATGTGTGACTGGACAGTAGCTATTTAATTGATTATATTGCTATGACATGAGTGTGTGTTTACCTGGCTTATGTTATTTTTCATAAATTTGCTAATAAATTTGCCAAAATAATGTCTGCCTGACTGCAGATATATGCTGGTGCCAATCTGGGCCGATTTGTGCATCCTTGTGCATACAAACCCCTAAAATCAGGCTTACACTACTATTTCAGTGATCTTATATGATTGTTACAAGATTGTTGTTAAAAGAATCTCAACAATACACCTCCAATAAAATTATATAACTATGTTCAGTATAAATTGTCAGTGAGTGCACTCTTGAGCAGAACTTGGGGTCATCTAAACAAGAAAAAAACATCTGCATCTCCAAAATTGTGAAAAACTGAACAACTAAATTATGGAACACTCATTCTATAAAGTGATTTTGAGTTACATTTTAAATAGATGTTCTCTCAGTTGCCCACATTTTCCATTTGGCCATGGACTGTACATTTAGCTGTTCATGTCATCCAGTGGCATCTTCTCACTGGTGGTTTTTAGACGAGTCTTGTAGAAGTGGTCAAAATTGTCGGAGGATACAATAGAATATAATTCAAACGTTACATTTTTTTTGGTAACAGACAATCCTTGCAGTATTGACTTGAAGTTGTTGAGTGTTAGTTTTGTGTGTCAATGTTGGAAGCCCAGCTGTCCCCTCTAAAGGGTCTGTTCTGTTGTCTGTGGGTGTCCAGTTGTCTGTGATGGTCTCAGCGTCTGCATGCAGTGTCCACTGACAACTTAGCATACTTTAGCCATTTCAAACACACTTCAATAAATATAGTTGTTCTATCGCTGTGTCTCTGTGCTGACTTACTGTCTCTCTCTAATCAGAAATCCCTCCTTAGATGACGGGGAGGGCCACAGGTTTGATTCCCAGCACTTCCAGTTGAGGTGAGAGTCAGACTTTTGGAGTGAGACACAACATTTCTGGGGATCTTATGTAGAGCTGCACAGTAGATTGTGAAAGATTACTCCTTTCGCAATATTGCTGTTGCAGAAATATGCTAATAAGATTTTGTTTGCATTGCGTGCTGTGATATTTTGATTTTTGGCCATTCTCAAAATGTTCACATATGTTTTAGTATCTCAGTATAATTATAGACACACACATCTCAAATTTTCAAATAGTATGACCAATAAATAACAACTGTGGCTGAAAAATAAAACTATTTTGATGTTTAAAAATAGATTAAATTTCAGATAATGTCCACTGTATAAGCTAAAAAAAACCCCAAAATGATTGGATATAATTATCAGCAATAATTTCAATATGGGGTCGATAATAATAATTTAGTTTTTCCATTTACTGGCTAATAATGTATCAGCCACTAATATATTGTCCATCCCAAGTAATAATATATATTGCAATACAATATATTATTGTTGGTGATACCATTTTGGAAGGAAAATATAGTGCAGTGAACAGTTAACATCAGCTGGTTAACCCTTTGGAGTCAGCCGACTCGCTTGCGGGATCAACCCCAAAATTCTGCATAAATGCTTATATAACTGTGAGATGTTATCCTACAAACAAAACAAAACATACCCCAGAAACCTTAAAGGGTCTGCTTTTCATATATAGATTGAATCGAAATATATTTTTAGATTATTGTGACAGGAG
Organism: Crenuchus spilurus; assembly: GCA_036984385.1. Taxonomy (NCBI): domain Eukaryota; kingdom Metazoa; phylum Chordata; class Actinopteri; order Characiformes; family Crenuchidae; genus Crenuchus; species Crenuchus spilurus. Next base: position 67,309 of record BRDA01008846.1, read on the forward strand.
CTTAAATACAGTGTCACCTCACATTCGATTTCTTTTAGAAATAAAACCACATAATAATGCTTTGTAAGCCTACTTATAATCTCTAATAATGCATCATAAGGCTCTAATTATATATTACAACTCAGGGTTTGATTACTTATAAACATGTTATAACACTAATGTTATAATTCACTATAATGCATTATAAACAAATAATGATCTGCACAGTTATAAAGGATCCCAATTATAAAAATATTATAAACATTAAAATTCAATCACTTAAAGCACTCTGTGACGACATTTTGAATTTTTCATTTTCATGAGCTTGTGTCCTTTCACTTTCAGATAAACCAGGACATTTTTAATAGAAATGTAGTGTAATTTAAAGCATAATGTAATGGATATTATTGTATTGTGGATATTATGGTGGGTTTTTGTGCACCCAGAAATGTGTTTTACAAAACTACCTATAACTGTCTCCATCACACACAACCCCAGTGCGGTCTGTCCTTCACATATCTCACTACCAAAACACTCATTCTCGCACAGAACACTTGTTTTCTATTTGTGGATATGATGTACTGTGGTTCTGTTTTGAGCTCATTTCCCAGAGTGGGCGGGGGGAAAAAAGTGATAATGTAACATTGAAAGTGTTTCGAGAGGGGGAGGATGAGTGAGCTAATGAAAGAGCAACTTAGAGAGATAGAGAGAGCGAGATGGAGGATGATCAAAAAATCACAACTGATGCAGAAAGCCCCTGAAGAGCCTCTTGTACTTCCAGTTCAAACTGGTCATAGCCCTTCATACTAATGTTATTTTACTAATCTGAACAGTGAGTGTCTGTAACTAACAAAAGACTGTGATGTGCAATAAGTTAATAGATTGTAATTATTATAGTATGGAAAAGTGTGTGTTGTTGGAAGAGGTATGTATGTAAAAGCTAACATGTTGAAAATGTCTATGTGGTATAGGGCTGCATTATTAGTCTGTTTTTTTATTATTGCAATGTAAATTTACAAGATATATAGATTGTGAACAACAAACAAATAAGGTATTGGTAGAAATAACTTTTAGAAATGTTTTAGACAAAATGATTGAGACTGTAACAGGCAGCACTGTCTTCATTGGCCTACTAAATGGAAACAAATGAAATACAGTACATCTCAACATATATGTAATACAAACCTCAGTTCCAAAAAAGTTGGCTACACTTTGTGAAAATGATTCACTTGAACCTTTATTTAACAAATTGGCAAAAAAAATTAAGTTTCTTCTATGACAAATTCTTGGTGTTAAATATAAACAATTTTTGATATTAATGCATGTATCACAGTGTCCCAGTGGGGTTTGTACATCACATACTGCAGTTTTTTCTACAGTTTATTGTACTTCATTGCAATATCTGATATTTTGATCATGTATCAGATTTTATGTTACTGTCATGCAGCCCTAATGTTCAATTGCATTTACAGTTGATGTGTCAGCAAGATACAACAGGTAAAGATGAATCAATAACTGCAACTAATTTACCTGCACACCAGTTGTACGATACTAGTGTAAGACATATTCATATGAACAGCACTTTGCTGTAGTGACTAAGATTAAAACACTCTTCAGATGGGATTCATTTCACAGGGGAAGATGGTTTCAGAAAACTCGGAAATCTCAGTCATTACTCAGTTGGACTTTCACATTCCTGTATCACTAAAAATCCTGACTCTTTCACTCTGTTTAGTAGATATAATATGTGTAAATGTTCTATCATATCCTATGGAACATATAATGGATGATTTTATAAAGTATGGAGGTGCATTTAATATTTAGAAAGCATTTAGTTTTGTTTCACTACAATCTAGAAAACAGCTCAAAAGCTTCTCAGAGGACTATTCTGGCAGCTGTTGGTAAATTATTGTGTAGCAATTTCCTAAAAATGGGTTTTAATATCAATTATACATCAGCTACCCACAGGCACTGTTGTCTGGATATTTTTGATTGGTGAACTATTCTCAGTACAGTAGTGACACTGAGGTGCTTAAAAACACGGTCACTACAGTGCTGAAACATTGTCACTGCAGTGCTGAAAATGATCCACAACCCAAATAATAGCTGTTGGGTTAAGCAGAGAAACATGATGGCAGCTCATAAATCGAATAGCCGCTCCCGTATATGTAATTTATACCAAGATTTAAATATTAGCATTAATATTACAAACATCTGTAGCAAAGTTACATGTGCCACATCCTCATGAAAAATGTATCCCATCCAAATAGAGCTTAAGTGAATAAGATCTTATTCTGATTCAAATATTGTGGCCCAGGCTGATATTAGTGAGACAATATTAGACATATTTGGACATGTCAACACTTTAATACTTACTTAAAAGGAAAATGAAAGGAGATATTATTGAACAACTAGAGACTCACACATTGGATATGTTGATGCATTATAAAGGGCGTATATAAAGTCAGAATATTCTGGTGTGCATGTAAGAAGAACAATAAATGGACTTTCACAGTCTATGTTTTGATTTGATCTGTGTGGGCTAGTGTGTGCATGTATACATAGTTATTGTAGTTAATGTTTAAATAACATTTCTTGAGACCTGAAAATGCAGGCCAAAGTCGGGTTAGATGTTTCTTGTAATTCCTGAGAGGTGTTTGAGACGATTATGTTTATTTGTATTTGTATTATGTGTATTTCTGCATAACAGCAGGTGTTTGAAGCCTTGAAGACTGAATGCATATTAAAGAACCTGAACTGACTAAAGACTAAAGCTTCACTAACTGCACTAGGTCCCTTGTTGATCCTCTAACACTTTTACTGCATAATTATTTCCATCTCTCTCTCTCTCTCGCTCTCTTTTCTTCTTTCTAACTCGCTCGAGCACTAACACACAGCTGTTCTGCTTTCTGCTTTCTCTCTTCCTCCTCAGGCCTCCAGAGCCCGTTTACAGCACTGTGAATAAACTGTGTGATCGCGCCCCCTCTCCCCGCCACTACTCCCCTGTGGAGTTCGATAAAAGCCCACTGCACTCCATCCCTTTCCCTCACTACCACATAGGTCTGCTCCCTGACTCCGACATCACCAGGTACTGACCACTCGACGCACTGCATGCAAATGAGACTCACCTGCATGCCCCACCCACAACCTGCTCACCTGTAATGCCACGCCTCTCCATACCCCCAAAGTCCTGCTTGTCTCTCTTAGTCTATGTTCTGGTATTCACACAGAACTGCACATCACATTTTTATAGCTAGTCTTCAGATATAAGTATTACTTTCAGCACTTTTGAGAAAAGATATTGTTTGCAAAAAAATGATAGCATCCAAAGTGACTTTACAGGAGAAGGAAACTTACTTTAATTTTAATGGAACTCCATATAACATTGTTTTTCTAAGACATTTCAGGCCATCTCATGTAGTCCAGTCTTCATTTAATTAAACACAATGTAATGAGCAACAGACATTTTCAAATGATGTTAGAAACTGAAAAATTGAGATATCTGTTTTTTGTAAATGAACTTCATATAATGTCATTTGAATTGTTATATGTTTGATATGCCAGAAAACTGCATTACTTATAGCTGTCTAGATGAATATTAAAACTGGGGCCTCAGACAGACATTTCAAATGCATTTAAAATGAGTGAAATTTTTCACAAATTGTATTTTCCCTCAGCCATTAAGCGCCTCAGGCTGTTAGTATTAGGAATGTGCTACTGAGATAATCCATATTATCCAGTGAAGGAGAAAATGAAGAATCAAAGGTTCATGAGGTAGACAAAATAAAAGAAACTCAGATTTATTATCTGTGTGTGTGTGTGTGTGTGTGTGTGTGCCTCATATTTCTTGCTCTTAGGAACACCAACAGCATTAGGCTATGTACAGAGTAGTTTTGAAAGTTTGTGAACCCTTTAGAATTTTCTATATTTTTGAGACAAAAATATTATACATAACATTTATTAATTGAGGAAAATGATATAATATAACATATTTGTGAGTGGCAAAAGTATGTGAACCTTTGCCTTCAGTATCTGGTGTGACTCTCCTTTGCTGCAATAACTGCAACTAAACATTTCCAGTAACTGTTCTTTAACTGTTCTTTGGTAGATCGACTTGATTAGGGTCATTGTCTTGCTGCATGACCCACCTTCTCTTGAGATTCAGTTCATGGACAGATGTCCTGACATTTTCTTTAGAATTCTCTGATATAATTCACAATTCATTGTTCCATCAATGATGTCAAGCCATCATGGTCTAGATGCAGCAAAACAGGCCCAAACCTGATACTACCACCACCATGTTTCACAGATGAGATAAGGTTCTTATTCTGGAATGCAGTGTTTTTCTTTCTCCAGACATAACGCATTTCATTTAAACTAAAAAGTTATATTTTGGTCTCATCTCTCATCAAAATATTCTTCCAATAGTCTTCTGGCTTGTCCACATGTTTTTCAGCAAACTGTAGAAGAGCAGCAATGTTCTTTGTGGAGAGCAGCGGATTTCTCCATGTAACCCTGCCATGTACACCATTGTTGTTCAGTGTTCTCCTGATGATAGACTCATGAACATTATCATTAGCTAATGTGAGAGAGGCCTTCAGTTGCTTAGAAGTAACTCTGTGGTTCTTTGTGACCTCGTCGACTATTACACGCCTTGCTCTTGCAGTGATTTTTGTTGGTCGACCATTCCTGGGGAGGGTAACAATGGTCTTGAATATCCTCCATTTGTATACAAACTGTCTGACTGTGGATTGGTAAGTCCGAGAGTTAATCCTAGAGGTTCACATACTTTTACCACTCACAAATGTCATATTGGATCATTTTCCTCAATAATTAAATGGTCTAGTATAATATTTTTGTCTCGTTTGTTTAACTGGGTTCTCTTTATCTACTTTTAGGACTTTGTGTGAAAAACTATGTTTTAGTTCATATTTCTGAAGAAATATAGAACATTCTAAAAGGTTCATAATCTTTCAAGCAGCACTATATATTCTCTAAAATACATATTTAGTCTAATATTATCATTTTTATGTAATCTAGAGGCCCAAGTGACAGTCACAGAAATAAACATTCATAAACATATCATGACAAGATAATGTCATGTCATCATGTCCAAAATGATTTCAGCATGTTTGAAACCTTAGAGAGGAGGAATGTTAAAAGCTGAAACTAACAGTAATTTAGACTGTAACACCTTAACTGCAAGCGATGGAAGCAAGTGTTAATGACAAAATTAAATATAGGCAACACAGCTGTCTACACCACCTGTGAGCATGAACAAGTGTTGGTGCTGTGCAAACATCATAGGAACCATTAATAGAATTGAATTGAATAGAACAGGATTGATGTTTAAACAAAAAATTAAATATGCAATCTCAATATATTGTTGCAGCAAAAAAAAAAAAAAAAAGTATCTCCAAAATTGTAACTTTACATGAAAGGCAAAATGTTCTTTATTTACGATGTAAGTTAATAAGATTTTATTGAAGAGAAGAGATTTTATTTGTTTCAAAATAGTAGAAATAGAGCATTTCTATTGGATCAATCATCATGACGTGCAGAGCTCACATTAGCAGGAAACTAAAAATCAAAAAATGGATGAAAAATGCATATTAATAAGTAAACAAAACAATGTTTAATACAGCAAAAAATGTGAAAGTATTTTGTTGTTTTCTGCAGTTTGCCCAAGCATCTACTCTAGAGTAGTGTGAGGTAGGCCTGTGCTGAATTACCAACTGTAATTATAAACATTATAGTTACCAAACAGTTAAATACAAAGCAATCAATCCCTTTATACCAGTGATCATTTTTATTAATTAAACTATTATTGAGTATGCTACTTGATGGCAATTTAATTTCACTATAGTGATGTTCCTGTTACATAATGCTTCTAACCCCATTCAAAATTTAACCAGGCTCCCAGAAATAAAGCTGGTGCAGAATGGCCTCAAACTTTATCCAACACTTAATTAAGCTGCTCTGTAAATACAGTATAAGTCATGTCATTAAAATGGATACATTTATGCTTGCTTTGTTGTTTTTGCTTGTTTTTTTCCCCACTGCATATCACCAGAGTGCCTGACCCCAATTCCTATTCTGACCCCTTCTAACCCCTCCAGCCCCTCTGTGTGTATTTGGATATATTTGTTAATTGTATTGTTTATTGACAAATCTCTGAAGGTCACAGTCTGGTTGCTCGCAGGATGTTGAGTGGGGTGTGCCTGTGGCGTTTGATAGCTGTCTGAGCATCGTAAACTGCAGCGAATCGATGCGATCTCCTTTATTGCCCCGGTAGCTGTTTTCATTTTATTTGTCTGAACAGTTTGACTTTAATTGGCTGTAAAGCAGGAGCGTCTCATCTCTCGTACAACTGATTAAATGAACACGAATATAAAGTTTATAGTTCGGAGATTAATGGAGTTTAATACGAGAGGTTCTATTTTATTAATGCAGGTTGTAAGTGTGAACGTGCTAGAGGCGAAGCTCAGTGCAAGTCTCTCTGCCTTTCTCTGGTGCAGATGTCTCGGGAACATATCAGCTCTATCTAGCTCACCTAGTGTCTTGCCTTGGCGTGGGAGGACTTTGTTTAACGGTTTGTTTGGAATTTCAATGATTGGTGCATGACTTAATGAATTATAAAGCATGGACTAATTGGCTTCAGGGGGAATCGAACTGATTCTCATGTCAGACATAACACCTAGTGCATTAGTTAAAAGCTTGGCACATTCTCCTCCATGAGAACATGGGCCTGAATGTGTTTATCTTTGAGTGTGTAGTATTTTTTTTTCTTTCAAATTGGTGCCGTTTGGTGCAATTTGTGCTGACATGAATGTCAGTGTTTGTTGTTTTAGTGTGTTATAATTTATTCTGAGCCAGCAGTTCTGTGAGAACTCTCACATGGACCAAGAGAGTGAGAGCAGTAGAAGCTAACAAAACCTCTGAATTAAATATCTTCAGACATAATAGAATTACATAACCCTTGTGAGGCTGTTGAACACCAACCTATGCCATAGCCTGATCATAGTCAGGGCTTATTCAGAGTGTCCCATTGACTCACAATTCTGAATGTTACAGAAGGCTGCAATATGCAAATAAGCACTCTAACAAGTCAGTGTTTATACTGTGTGCTGTGAGCAACTTGACCAGTCCCAGAGAAGTGTTCTGTTGTGCTGAATAAAGCTACTAATGTATTCAACAGAAGTGTTAAAGGGTGCTATCTAGAAAAAAATTACTATTGTGAAAAAGTTCATTTTTGTTCATAAATTATTACACATAAAGTGACATATTTCAAGCCTTTGAGATTCAGGATTTCATGAGTAAAACAAAAAAGGCTTGAAATGTCACTATAGTTTACCTTTTTGAGTTAAATTATGAACACAAATATTCTATTTATTTATGTAGCACTGCATACATAGTGAACGGTATAAAATATTTTATTTTATACAAAACTCTTCAGTAATAACTGAAATGAAACATTGGAAAGCATTTCCGATTATTTGTGAAGGTTCCATTCCATCCATACATCCATCCATCATTTTCTGCTTATCTGTATCCGGGTCACGAGGAGAACAACTCAAGCAAAGTAGACCAGACGTCCATCTCCCCAGCCACCTCTTCTAGCACATATGTGAGGATTCCAATGCATTTCCAGGCCAGCTGAGAGATATAATCTCTCTAGCATGTCTTAAGTCTTCCCCAGGGTCTCCTCCCAGCTGGACATGCCCAGAACACTAACCAGGTGCCCAAACCACCTTAACTGGCTCCTCTCAAGATGGAGGAGCAGCGGCTATACTTAGAGTTTTTCAGGGCTGTCCAATCTCTTCACCCTGTCTTTATGGGAGAGCCCGCAAACTCCCATGCACCCTCTTAGATCCTAGCAAGGGTCAAGCTGGGGCAGTGTTCCATGACTAGGATGGTACCCACATTGTTCCTCCTGAATCTGAGATTCAACCATCAGTGAAACTCTCTTCTCCATTGTCTCTGAATAGACTTTCCAGGGAGGCTGAGAAGTGTGATCCCACTATAGTTAGAACACATCCTCAATCCAGGGACACTGCCAATTTTGACTGCCTCGGCCACCTCAGTCCCCCCCAAGGTCCCCAAACTCTCTTCTTCTCTTAAAGATGTGCAGGTGGGATTGAGAAGGTCCTTGAAGTGTTCTTTCCAATGGGGGGGGTATGGGTGGTGATGCGTGTGAAGAGTTTCGTTCAGAGGGGCGGAAGATGGGGTGCAGAGCGGTTGGTGGTCGATTGGTTCTGGTTTGAATATAAGACCCAGGGCTACCCCGTAGCCCGGCTCTAGTACTGCCCCTGCTCCTGATTTAAACCATGTATTTTATGAAGCAGTAAGTTCTTCAGCATCAGACTAAGCTCACCAGTGATACACAGACTACGTAATACATACCTTCTTCACTAAATTAGGACTTTTTATCAGTCAGATAAAGAATGCTCAGTATCAGAAAACAAGCTACTATGGACAGTTGCTCTTGTATTGGTGGACTGTACAAGCTGCTGGCTTGATACCAACTTAGTACAAGACTTGGTTCAATCCACCCTGCCCGATCTGCACAGCATTTCTCTTCTCTTTGTGCTTTTATGCAGTGATTAATGGTTTGTTGTAAGCAGTGGAGCGAGAGAGGCATGTTAATTTTGTTTCATTTATGAGGACAGTGCTTAAGAGAGACAGACCATAAATCACCATTCCCCTGGGCTGGATCTTATCACTGCTAATTGATATGCAATGTGTGACTGCTGGAAAAAGGACAAAGTGGCCCAGTTCAGTGTACACACTGACAGGCTTGATCCACTCATCTCTGGTAAACACCAGTGGATCAAATAAGGCTATTTTGGATTGTTAACAGTTTTATCTTTTTTTCTTTCATGGTCAACTTCTTTCAGGAGGACTGGTTGTAGGTTAACAGTTCACTTTGAACTGTAATTTAACTGTTTTGCCGTAAAAATGAATCAATTAACCTATCCATGTTTTGGCTAAATATATGTTCTTTTATATTAGCTATTGCTTGGATAAACATTGTAGAAATGTTGGCAAAAATTCCATCCATTCCACAATATTTTTTGTGAAAAATGATTTATGTAGCACCACAATAATATTTGTTTAGTATTTTAGTGAGATTATAGTTTAAAAGATTATGTGCCAAACTGGACTGTATTATTGCAGCTAGTTTGAATTTCTCGAAATTATATAAATGTATCTTTTTCGTGTATTTTTATTCATTTTCTTTTTTATTTGCAAAGATTAAATAGTTTATTTATCTTTTTTTAAACATAGACACATGCTTCATTAAGTGAGGGATACTACTCAGGTTTCTACTGGGCCATAAACAGACTATTCTATACTTATATAAACAAATGTAATCATATTAACAGTCCCAGTCTTTTAGATACAGTCCACAATATATTTAACTTTTTAAAATTTAAATATATAGACCTAACAAGATGAGCTGTTCTGTGATGAATCATGACAACAGAATCCTAATCATTCTGTTTTTCTTCTACCCCATTTTAAAAATGTAAACAACATGGCAGTCCGTTTCAGACTGGTTTTCAGAACATGACATACATTTACTGAGTGTGAGCTGGCCTTAAAATCACACTTACACAATGTGTCACTTACCCCAGATGCAGTCAAGACATGCAAGACATGTTCATGTTTTGCTTATTTATTTTAGAACTGGAGCTGCGATTCTAAAGTTGCTAAAATAAAAAACTGGTCCGTACCATTGAAATACAGCAGCAAAACAACTCTCAGCCACTCAAAATGCCTCCAGATCTTAATTACACAGCAGAATGAATTATTCTAATAATCTGAGATTCTGGATTTCTATTTTTTTTCATGAGCTATAAGTCATAGTGATCAACAGTAAAACAAAGAAAGGCTTGAAATATCACTTGACATGTAATAAATATAAAATCTGACAGTTTAGCCTTTTGAATTCAATTAAGAACAGCATTGAACATTTTCATGATATGCTGTTTTTATATGGCACTATAAATTGAGTTGTGTCTTACTAGTTGTCATTAGGTTAGATTGGAACTAACATTCTGTAAAGTTTCTCTATTGTTAGACAAGAACTCTTGTGGGTGGAGCATGGATTGTCAGTTGTGATACTTTTAAGATAATTAAAGATGTTGTGAACAGAAGTCCAGGTAAATGATGTGTATGTGCACTAACTGCAGTGGTATTCCCTTGCTTTCATCTCTGCCCTGTGCACTGCATCTCCTTCTTTTCTAAACCCAATTACAGGGTGGGAACTGTGCTATTGTGAAGCATCTGCACCACTGAACCGGCAAATAATCAATCTCTCTCTCTCTCTCTCTCTCTCTCTCTCTCTCTCTCTCTCTCTCTCTTTCTCTCTTTCTCTCTCTCTTTCGTGTGTATTGTGAAAGGAACTCCTCTCCCACCGGACATACTTGTCATACACGAGATGAACGTCACCATATTACGTCGAAATTGGAAAACTCTAAACTCTCATCTTTACTTCTCTCCACACACACACACACACTCTCTCTCTCTCTCTCACTCTCTCTCACTCACTCTTTCTCTCTCGCTTTCTCTCTCTCTTTCTCTCTTTCTCTCTCTCTCTCTCTCTCTCTCTCTCTCTCTCTCTCTCTCTCTCTCTACTCTCTCTCTCTCTCTCTCTCTCTCTCTCTCTCTCTCTCTCTCTCTCTCTTCTCTCTCTCTCTCTCTCTCTCTCTCTCTCTCTCTCT
>BRDA01008846.1:80908-106825 GCA_036984385.1 Crenuchus spilurus
AGAGAATAATCAATTAGCTAAATAATACCTGCTCTGTGGTGGTCCTGTAGAGGTCCTGACCATTGAAAAACAGGGTGAAAAGAGACTGACAAAGTGCACCTGTATAGTCAGTGAAGCTGAAGAAATGGACAATACGTGTAGATACATGTTATGTGTACCTAATGACTAATAGACATAGTTATATATATATATAATATATATATATATATATACCCAGCGATGGATTGGCGCCCTGTCCTGGGCTTAGTTGACTAATGTAATGCCCTGCCCTGCGCCCAGTGAAGGGGAAGGGGACTAACCGCGACCCTGATGAGGAATAAGCGGGTGTGATAATGAATGAATGAATGAATGAATATATATATATATATATATATATTCAGGTCGACTGTGAGAAAGGGGGTGCCTAGAAAAGAAAGTGAAGTAGAGTTCAAGTCTGATGAAGAGCAAAAGTGAAAGACTAGGAAAGACTGGGAGAAAGAGAGAAGGTGAGAGGGAAGGATGGAAACAGTGGTACAGGGTTTGTTAACCCTTTAAAATGTTGTATATTTCTGCATAAATATGACCTAAAACATCATCAGATTTTCACACAAGTCCTAAAAGTAGATAAAGAGAACCCAAAAATATTATACTTACTCATTTATTTATTTAGGAAAATGATCCAAAATTACATATTTGTGATTGGCAAAAGTATGTAAACCTCTAGGATTAGCAGTTAATTTGAAGGTGAAATTAGAGTCAGTTGTTTTCAATCGATGTGTTGACAATCAGGTGTGAGAGGGCACCCTGTTTTATTTAAAGGAAGTGTATCGTGGCATAAACAAAATTTCTGAGGAACAAAAAGAGTTGATGCTCATCAGGATGGAACTTTATCCTATCTGTGCAACATGGTGGTGGTAGCATCATGGTTTGGGCCTGTTTTGCTGCATCTGAAACAGGATGACTTGCCATCATTGATGGAACAATGAATTGTGAATTATATTAGAGAATTCTAAAGGAAAATGTCAGGACATTTGTCCATGAACTGAATTTCAAGAGAAGGTGGGTCATACAGCAAGACAACGACCCTAAACACACAAGTCGTTCTACCAAAGAACAGTTAAAGAACAGTTACTGGAAACATTTAGTTGCAGTTGTTGCTGCAAAAGGGGTGTCACAACAGATACTGAAAGCAGAAGTTTCAAATATGTAATATTCGATCATTTTCCTCAATAAATAAATGGTATATTTTTGTCTCATTTGTTTAACTGGGTTCTCTTTATCAACTTTTAGGACTTGTGTGAACATCTAATGATGTTTTAGGTCAAATTTATGCAGAAATATAGAAAATTCTAAAAGGTTCACAAACTTTCAAGCACCTCAGCTCTAGAGGAAAGGAGAGGAGTAAGAAAGAGTGAAAAATAAAGATGCAGAAGACAGGTAGAGAGAGAGAGACTAAAAGAGAGGCAGTAGTGAGGACAAGTGGAAAAATAAAGAAAGGGAGGGACTGGGAGGTAGTGGGGGAGAGAGAGTAATGTAGAGAGAGATAATGGTGTGCCGGCCTGATTTGGAATCTAAGAATAACTCTGGTCCGCCTCCTGAGTTCACACAGTCAGATGAGTCTGAGTACACAGGGCATACTGCACAGACACACACATGCACACACACATGCAGAGTAGCTGATGCCATGCATGTTACTCACACATGCTTGAGCACATGCATACTGATACACACAAACAGCCAGTGTGAGTTCAGTTTAAGCTGTGTATCATCCCATTATGGGTGCATTACAACAGAGCTTTGAACAGTTTAGAATGGTGCTCTGCCACATGTGTGCCATCAACTACAGCCAAGTTATCCAGTCTAAAGCCTTCTGGCCAACGTCATTGGCAATTTAAAAGTAGTAATTTTTTCAGTTTTCACTTAAACGTATCACTGAAAATATTTTACAGAGCTCACTTGACGTGAACTAAAATTATTTTAAGATGGTTTGGGTTTTTTTGTTGTTGCAAGCAGCCACTTTTCAGGCCACACCTGCCTCACTTAGCATAGCATAATTATTTTAATATAATTCCTTAATTTCAAATAAATTCTTTAAAATAAGTTTTTCACTGCAGACTTAAGCAGCATAAAATGTTCCAATCTAACAAGTCTAGTCTTTATTTTTTAATTTTAGAAATATCAGTACTGAGTTTTACACAAGGGCGTAACTTTGGGTCCAATATTGGGGTGGTTGAGCTGTCTGCCTATTTATTTATTTATTAAGTCATTTATGTATTTATTTAACTTTCTTTGTATTTACTCTGCACATTAAACAATTAAGAAATTTTTCACATTTCTTCCAACAGTAACAAATATTTTACACTTTTAGAATCTATTATATGACACACCTAAATTTATCAATTTTCCAAGTGTATGTATTTACCTTAAACCGTATGTATTTCATTAAACATTAAACTCTTTACTACTAAACACGTTCTGTATGTATTTTATGTATTCTCTATGTAATTTTTAAAAGTAGCCCACAAAACCGCATCCCGCCACGCTTGAATTTTCACCCGCGACTGGATTTTCAAACAAGCCCAATTTGGCGTCAGATTATAATAACCCCCCTATCCCCCCCGCAAATTACGCGCATGGTTGTACATGAAAAACACTGGACATCACCCAGGATTGACGGATCAGTGCATCCCAAATCAAATCACAACATGTTTTTGTTCAGCTTCTGATTATTTTAATAATTTTTAACATAGCCTGGTTGTTTGACAATATGAGGAATGTATGTATGTATATAATAATAATTATTGTTATTTCTATATTGGGAAATGTATGAGTATATGGCTTCTTGTGCTGAGTTTTTTCTTACAGTTGTAGTTTATTTTTCCAATGTAATGTGTGTATTCTGCAGGTAAATGGCATTGATCTGCGAGGTGCCACTCATGAGCAGGCTGCAGCTGCACTTAAGGGGGCAGGACAGACGGTCACCATCATCGCCCAATACCGGCCTGAGGGTGAGTGTCTGACAGCTCTCTTGGCCAATCACAGTGTCCAGACATTACAGTGATGTTTAATTCAATAAGCCACTCGGAGGTCATCTTTATCCCCAGGCAGGGCAGGAACACGACTCACCCAGACGTTTTTGGGGCAACCCCAGCCCTGTACAGTTTCAGTTCCTCCCTCTTACAGAATAGCACATGTCCCCTGGACATTTTTCTATCTGCCATGTTAGATTAGTGTGTAGTCTGGTTTGGCTGTTGTTCTGGACTTCAGAGATAATGACTCATCTGTCTGAAAGCTGATGAAGTCAAGAAAAAACAGATGCTTCAGTTATACTGGACACTTGTTACCTTATGCTCCTAGGCAACAATCCAAAACTGTCTATATTACTGAAACATCTCAGCTACAGCCAGCCAACATATTTACTAGCATGAGAGACAAACCCTAAAATCGAATCTACCTCATGTATTACTGCAACATCTGATTTGTAATCATGTTATTTGTAAAGCAGATTTGCAGGACTTTGAACTTTGTAAGTATTTAGAATCTTCATCTTTTGCATATGTTAGTAAGAGGCTTGTGGGAGGAGCTAATTTCCCCTAATGACCTCACTATTTTTCCCTTCCTTTGGCACTGAGTGTGGTGATGTGAGGTGTGAGTGTGTGTGTGTGTATATGATGAGCATGAGAGAGCAGAGGTGTTCTGATGTCTGCTCTCTTTTTTTACTCGTCAGAGCTTGCATTGTGCTCTCCGCGCCGGGCCCCACCTCCAGCCGCAGGTTTGTGCCATGTGATCAGTGCCTGAGCCAAGAGCCACCTGCAGCCCCAGCCGCACACATACACACACACTCATACTGAAAACCAAACTGAACCAGCACTACTTGTGTTTAAGAATCCTTTGGTCATTGTGGTCGGCCAGTTGACTTATGCAGCCTCTGCCTACGAATGCATTCTTTCAAACCACAATATTAATAGCATGATTGCACACAGCTTTGTGCAATACATGTATACATGTGAAAGGTCACATTGTTATTGTAGATGAGATGTAGCCTCTGCCATGTGATTTGATGGGACTTTTTACTGAAATTATTTTTCTGACTACTTCCTCAAATTTTCTGTGTTGTTGTTTTTTTATTGATTATGGATGTAGCTTAAGGTAGTATATTGGGCCTCTTCCCACACAACAAAAGAAACGTGTGCAAACCACAAAATTATTATTTCATGGGAACTGCATTAAATAAATTAATATTGCCCAATTGGGAAAAATACTGAGGAAAAATAAGATAACAGCACATATGTTATGTTTAATTTGAGTTAATATATGTTATTTTTTTAGCTATTTTCTGTCTCACCCCTCACCCATGGCCCCCATGCAATTCCTTCATGCCCCACTATGAAGCCTGCCCCACAATTTGAATACCTGTGCCACACTAAATAAACTCTGCCACACTATAGTAGTTAGAGCTGCAGGCTGCAGCTTTAATTTAGGACGTTAACAGTGTGACCTTTCATATGAATGCAAAATAAATGTCATTTGACATTAGTAATGCAGTCAGTGTTTACATAACTGCTAAAGTTTACATATCCCAGTTTTACTGTCTAATTTTATTAAGTTGAGGAAGGTTTTTTAACGTTCTGTAGGCATTAGTGGGTGGATATGTCTGGTCATTGTAAGAGTTCTACAATGAGAATGTTCTAGAAAAGACCAGGAGGATTCTAGAGCTCTGGTTTGTGTTGGAATCTGGCAGGTTTTCAGTTGGGTTGGGGCGCGGGCTTGGTTTTCTTGCCCAGAAGCTATTCTGATCCTGGGGCTCTCACACAGGGAGCGGGAGGGGGAGAGAAAGATGTCTCTCTTTAGACCACGTTACTTACCTGTGTGCACTTTTCCCCTCTACCTCTGTCTGCTTGCAACACCTTAACCCAGCCACAGCCTTCCTCCCTGCGCTTACCCTGGCTCCAGCACACACCTCTAATCAGCATACTGCAACACACACACAGAGCACACTGCAGAACATTATACACACACTAAAGCAACTTCTACACACACAGCAAGCAGGATGTGTATTTGGAAATACAATAAAATAGACACCCAATTCTGGGGAGGAAAATTGATACAGAAGGATCAATTGTAGGATTTTACAGTAGGAGGATAATTGATGACAGTAATCAGTGTTAATAATGAAGATTATGTAAAATGTAAAAATAGAAATGCTAATAATTAGAGTAGGATGCCTTTGAAGATATGATATGATGATAACAGTCTAAATGTAAACTATTGCTTAATTTACTGAGTATAGATAGATAGATAGATAGATAGATAGATAGATAGATAGATAGATAGATAGATAGATAGATTGATTGATTGATTGATTGATTGAGAAACCCTCATTTTATTGGTATTTGATAAATGAATCATTTCATGGCATAAAATAATAAGAAACATATTTGGATTATAACCCAAAGCATTGAAACATCATTATGTATAATAAAAAATACAAACATGTCGCCATGGCAAGACAATTCAACAGACTGTTCAAAGTTATTATTTATTGATATGGACACTGCACTTACCCCTTCTCCTTCTGCCTCTTCCACTCCTTGCTGTCCTTTGTTTAACCCTAACAACTCCTACGTCACACACACACACACACACACACACACACACACACACACACACACACACACACACACACATACACACAGATTCATACATCTCACAAACACATAAACCTCAATCTGCAGTGCTGTAGTGATGCTTCTTGTGCTAGATAAGATACAGATAGGAGTATGATGAGTCAATGCATGTTTAAAACAAAAAAAAGGCATCCAGTTCTATGTTTGAATAAATCCTGTATATTGGGCTAGAATTTTTACAGCTCTGCCATATTCTGCTAACATTACATCCTGCTCTCTTCTCTTGTTCTCCCCCCATCTTTGTCTTAGTCTCATGTTGTCCTTTGGCAGACAGCAGAGGTCATCTGTAATAGCAGCGAGGCTAAGCTGAAACTGAAGCTTGCTAATGTGGCACATTATTCATGATAAGCTTTTTGTTCTGCTGCAGCAAAAACAAAGTAGGGACGTATAAAGCCAGCCTAGCTAATCTCACATCTGATAGAGTTGCATCATTTGCCTATGGAAGAAATTGCGTAGCACTCCCCTCTAGATTTAGGGCAAGCATTGCTACACATTTAGTTGTTGTCTGCCACAGAGAGGGAAAGATTTTTCCTCTTACATTAAACCATTTATGGGCCAACACTTAAATTCTTACTTTTTCTCTTCCTTACATTACTTTCATTCATTCATTCATACAAGTTTCAAAATCATTCATAGTACACAGTAAATCTGCCAGTGTTAAATCAACACTATTAGAGTTAAATTAACACTGAGAGTGTTACATTTTGACACCCTCAGTGTTAATTTAACTCTAATAGTGTTGATTTAACACTTGCAGATTTACTGTGTAATCATATAATATGTTTTGATATTAACTGAACAATAAGGACAGCATTAGGACCCAAAAGTGAGACCAGCTGGAACATTTATTCTGACCACTGCTGAAAGTGATATAGCCATAGGTTTATAAAGCAGAAAAGGAATTTATGGTCATTCAGGCCACCATTTGGCCTTTTTAGACAAATTTTAGACTATTTGTGGGAAGGAAATATTAGAGTGTTCCGGCTTGATTACATTAAGGCTGCAGTATATGATATCAGTTGTATCAAATATCACAATATCAAATATCTTGTTCAGGCTCATCCAGTAACAGAGATTTCTAACATTGTATAATTAAAAAATCTCTAAAATTGAACCTCAGTAACCTCATCCATCATCCTGTTTTTAAAACTCTTTTAACACATTTTTCGGCAAGACAAAAAATTATAGTATGAAATATTTTGAATTGTGTTACATAACAAAAATTGTTGCATCATCTGTATGGATGTATCTTATTCAAAAGTTGCAGAAATATTAGTGATGAGTTTGTCATTAAGCAATTTACAAAATGAAGATAAACACAAATAACAATATATGATTTTTATAGTATAATAATTACAAATGATCATTACTATATAGTATGTTAAATTAAACAACAGTGATTAGTTTGTTCAACCATCACTTCATGTTTTTAGGGCAGTAATAATTAAATTAAAGTTGAAAAAGATAAACCTTGTAAAAATAACTTTTGCTATATTTGCTAAAGCTGCCTCTACGTGCTGACAGTAGTAAACTTCAGGAACACTAAGACTCTCCTCAATCCTACCAACTGCAGCTTTATTTAATGCATATAGCACCCTGTAATGTATATAAACACTCCTTGAGCACATGTATCCTTGAGTATTCAGTATTTTCTCAATTTCAATTAATTTCTCCATAATCCTCAATTTCCTCTACTCAGCTTTCTGATGTAATTTCCCTGCAAAAGGCGAGTGGTTCTAATATGGCTATTTATTCCCCTGGCATTCTTCCCCCTGAAGGTGTAGGAATTGATTCTACAAGAGGTGAAGCTTGTTAAGGGCTCCATTGTTCATTGAGGTGCTGAGCTAAATGCAAGCTTGCACTTTCAGCAGGGAGCCTGTGGGACTGCTGAGCTAGGCTGTGTTTATGACAGACACAGAAAAGTTTAACTGGCTTCCATCTCAGCTGCTTTGATAACACTGCCACTGTCCAGAACAAAGCATAATAGATATATACACTTGCTGGCCACTTCATTAGGGAAACATATATACACATATCTACACTTGTTGTCCATCAAATCAGCTCCACTGACCTTATAGGTCCACATTGTAGTTCTAAAATTACAGATTGTGGTCCATCTGTTGCTCTGTATATTTTTTTAGTTTCTTAAATTTTTTAATTCTTCAGTGATCATTATTTGGGTGGTGAATCATTCTCAGCACTATAGTGACAGGATGTTCTGGTGGTGTGTTAGTGTGTGTTGCGCTGGTACAAGTAGATGAGACAGAGCAGAGCTGTTATCAAACCGTTCACACTATTAGATATACCTACCTTGTTGGTTCATCTTGTAGATGTAAAGTCAGAGACAGTCATCTGTTGCTGCACAGTTCATGTTGGTCATCCTCTAGTCCTTCATTGGTGGTCACAGGATGCTGTAGGCTAGATAGTTCACTCCAGCGGTGACACTGAGGTGTTTACAAGGACACTGAGGTCCTGATCATTGAGGAACAGGGTGAAAAGGGGCTAACAAAGTATACAGAGAAACAGATGGACAACAGTTTGTAATTACAGAACTACAAAGTGCACCTATATGGTCAGTGAAGTTGATAAAATGGACAATGAGTGTTGATACAAGGTGTGTGTACCTAATGAAGTGGCCACTGAGTGTACATTTAGATAGATCATATTGATTCTTGAAGGGAAATTTGGGATTCTGAAAAAAAAAAAAAATAATAATATACTTGCCATGCATATTTACATTGCAAATACATTGGTAGCATGGTAATAAAGTGCCAAGATGTCAAACAGAAACATTCAGCTTTATACATTTTATTTACTTTTTGTTTAAATAAATAACAAATAAAGAGAAGAGCTACAATAAGACTGTAGTTTGTTTATAGCTTTTAGGGTATTATTTGCATATAAATTATTCCGAATACAAGGTAGAATGAAAGTATATGATGGATATTAATGAGGTATATATGGACAGAAACCACATTACCTGTTTAACCACTTCAAATAATTTCTGAAAACCTTAAAATGAAACTGGGAGCAGAGGTGTGTTTGTTAATGTGGAGTGGTAAACCTCAAGAAATTCAGAGAGATAGACAGACAGCTATGTATTAAACCTGTTATTTTTCATGTGTAGTTAGGATGCATGTTTTGTATCTATGTTGGTGTGGAAATAATGTAAAATGAAAATTTGGGCATATGGCTCAGTTTCGCATGGAAACCAAGTAGAAAACAGTGATAGTCTATCAAATGTTTGTTGTTGAAAGATTTCATTTTACAGACACATTTTCCAATATCCTCATTTTATAATTTTGATTTATTTTTTAAATCATCCATGAAGAAGCCAGAAATTATTAAACAGTTTTTGAAGTGTTTTGAATGAGTAGATTGAAAACTTGGATTGAATGAGGTAAAAATGTTGGTTTCTCAAAAATGGAGCAAAAAACAATGGAGACAGAATTTATGAGTAAGTGACATTGTAGTGGTATTAAAGTCACACATTAGCTCCTCAAACGTAACTTTCCACCAAGAGTCTTATGTCTTGTGCCATACAACTTACACTTTGTTTTCAGGAATTTACACATAAAACTTAAATGGAAAAACCTCCTCGTATCTGCAGTTCATCCAGCTTTTTAGATGCACAAGAAGAAGAATTACCAAAATCAATTTCTGACACCCACCTATTAAATTTTTGATTGAAATTGGCAAAAAAAAGACCCACTAATGTCAGCAGTGGTCCACTCTAAAATGCCTACTAATATCTGTAGTTCCCCTAGCTATTTAGATGGAGACCTACTGAAATAATATTCACCAAAATCTAGCACTGCTTCTTTCAGGAATTTCACTGAATGGTTTCTACATCAATAACTAGATTTATATTCAGCCTAATAATCAGTTAAACCAACATATAGCTAAAATTAGAATGTGTCCTCAGTCTGAATAGACTAGTCTGAGTGACAACAATCTGCTTACAATTTCTTTCTAATTGAATAAAGTGAGTTATACTATAAGTAATACATTAAACAGAAGACTAATAGTCATGTAAACACCTATATCTGATTACATTACCATTCAGAAACTTTATCTGAGTATCTGCACATGTGCAATGCAATGAAGATGACCAAAATCCATTCATCTTTCATTGTGCCATATTTCTAAAGCTGAGCACTATTAAACTAAAGAAGCAGACACACTGTTTAGTGCAGTGTTTTGTGCACGCAGTGCATGCTCAGTCTCTGTCTTGCATGTCAACATAGCTGTTGATCTTGCTTTTGCATCATAAAGCCTATTTAAAGTCAGAGTAGAATTACACTTATAGAATGTTTAGGCAGGAAAGAACTTGACATCTGCACTGTTTCCTTTTAAGCCCAGTGTTTCCAAAGTATAGCATATGTGCAGATTTCCTGATCAGCTACCATTTTAAGAAACATTTTAACCACATTGTGAGCACATATTGCAGGTCATGTTGCATGTGACTCAGAGAGAGAGACTGACTCATAGATTTCATTGGAGGAGAGTAGAGGAAGCCCTGTGGTGAGAGGGAAGATCGAAAGATACAGGAAGAGAGCTAAAACTGTTGTGGGGAGAGAGAGAGAGAAATTGGTATTGCATTGCAGATGGCATGGTTAGATAAACAGCTGACTTCAACAGTTCTCTCTAACACCATCTGCAAAAACACATTTACACCTGATTTTATCCTAGTTCTCTCAGGCACAACACTCTTCCTGAATCCTGCTGCTGACTCATAGCAGTCGCTGTATAGCTCTATTTTTTCTTTTGCTCTCAGGGTCTCGTTAGTGATACAGGAAATATCTAGAAATGTTGATGAAGGCTTTTATGTGACTTTGAAGGGTACGTGTTTCAACTGGTAAATGTTGGCATGCTGTCAAATGCCATATGTTTTTTAAAATATATTTGTCAATCAAATGTCAGTTCTTGCCCATTCTCAACACAAGCAGACATTAGTACAGTTATTGTGTTTATGTGGGCCTGTGCTCAGTGATGGTTAACTGTGCATGTAGCCCCTAGTGATGCTACAAACTGTCAATCATTTATTAACTTATTTTTTCAAAGTGTATTTTGACTAAAATATCAAGGTACTCATTTGTGAACATAAACTTTCAAACACGTATGGCATTCGTGTGTGAGGTCACATCTCATAGTCTCATGCCAAACCCTTCAAATTTCACAGATCATGAAAAAGCTTTGCCATAATGTGGTGAAAACCCCTACTGTTGCATTACTTGAATTAGCCAGTGAGAGTCACTGGTAGCTAGATTAGTCAGTGAGACATACTGATGGTTAGGTTAGCCATTGAGTTGCACTGAAGTCTCGATTAGCCAGTGAGACATACTGATGGCTGCATTAGCCAGTGAGACACAGTGAAGGGTAAAATAGCCAATGAGATGCACTGGGGCTAGATTAGCCAGTGAGATCCATGGATGGCTAGATTATCCAGTGAGATGTGCTGACAACTAGATTAGCCAATGAGACACATTGTTGGTTGGCTAGATTAGCCATTGAGATGCACTATTAAAAAATAGTCTTAACTATTTAAAAAATGTTAATCAAAATGAACTGGATACTGAAGTATGTTGTCTTTGTGTGTTTATGAATGTCTTCATCGACATGCAAAAAAAAAATGTGTACATATGTAGTGGTGGCTGGCCATTAGAGGACGCTAGGACACTGCCTTCCATGGTGGCAATGTTTTTTGTTTTTTTTAATAAACATTTTTTAAATAATCAGTACCTACATATCTTAAGTTTGTATGTGCATGTTTAGGATGTAATATATAAAATATATTGGGCAAAATGTAGCTTCCTGGTAACAGAAAAATCACCCAGTCAGAGAAGCAGCAGCCAATCGCTGACATACTGACACACAAAGCAACACAAATTTAGCCAATCAGCATCCTCAAATCTGTTGTCATAAGTGCTTTAATTATTTCCCCCAGCAGAGTCAGTCAGTTATTTTAGAAATGTCTGACATTGTTGACATGTAATACATGACTCTAGAAATGTCTAATATTTAGTCTTAATAGTGTTTTTGCTCATGTTATTGTATGTTTCTGAAGCAGACTCAGTTGGTAATCTAATGATGGATACTGTACTTTATATCTTTTCACATTTGCATGCAACTAATGACAGTTTTCATTAACTATTAATCTGCTTATTTTGTTAATGCCAACTAAATAGTTACTGACTTTTTCACAGAGCACTGGTATCCTGCAGTTTGTGTTAAATAATAAATGGATGATTCCAAAAACTGAATATGGCTATATATCACCACTGTATATTTAGAATTTGGGATTATAACACTGCACACAGTTATACATTTTATTGAATACGGTATTATAATTGGTTTGTGTGCTGTGCAGTATATGGGATACCTTGTGGTCATATGTTGGTACTACATCATAAACTGTTGTACTAAGCCAGAGTGCAGTATTGATGGCATTCACATTAAAATATTAATATGTTAATGTGTTTTAGATAGATATATTCATGTGTTTGTCTTAATACATCTATTTTAGTTTTTTTTTTTTTTTTTTTTTTGACCGTGTAAAATCTCACAGATTTAAAATTTCTGATAACACTTTTTGTTCCAGTAATTTTAGACAGTCTCCAATTGTGATGTGACCACAGGAGCAGAGAGTGATAGCATGTTTGAGCTTCATCATGTTCAGTTTGAAGGTAAAATCCCCCCCACATATCCTCCACCCACAATCACTGTTGTAGTTATCCCGGTTAGAGACAAAGGCCTATGCAGATGTAACATTTTTATTCATGTGCAACCACTTAGCATATTTTAATCATTAAGTGCTTTTTCCTGAGTGGAAAATATACGAGAGCTCCAAAAGAGTGTCCTCGAATGCTGCCCTCAGCTGTCTGAAGTTTTTATTTGTGCTTTTGAGCTGGCATTTTCTAATGCAGTGAGCTGCAGTAGAGAGAGGATGTCATTGCTGGCATTTGGGCGTATGTGTGTGTGTGTGTGTGTGTGTGTAGTTCTTTGGTATAGGAGTGTCTAAGGCAGGGGGCTGCTGGAGGGGACGTCCTGACATCACTAGGGTTCAGACGCTAACCCTGTCTGACAACTACACCCTCCATAGCAGCACCTGGAGGAATTTTCTAACACACAGACCCACACCCAATAAAATAACAGACATAAAGAGATCCAGCTATTTCATAACTCAGTGCTTGCGATATTTTCTAATAAAAACCTGTACAGTGTGATAACTGAAGAGAAGTGATTACACTCTGACAGCTGCTGTCTACACAGACATCATTTTCCTCATATATGCCTGGAAGGAATACTCGCTCTGATTGAGAGATTAGGAATCAGATGTCAGATAGATGTGCATTTGTGTCTAGTCTGGAAACTTGTTTTTCCAAAACGTGATAAATACGCTCATGGCATATTTTACTTATTAGCTACAAATTAAGATGGCCAGAAATGAAGTCCATTTAATCAGCGACACTGACCATATAGGTGCACTTTGTAGTTCTACAATTACACACTGTAGTCCATCAGTTTCTCTGTATACTTTGTTAACCTCCTATCATCCTATTCTTCAATGGTTAGGATCACCATATAGCAGGTATTATCTGGGTGGTGGATCATTCTCAGCACCGCAGTGACACTAACGTGGTGGGGTGTGTTGCATTAGTACAAATGGATAAGCCACAGCAAGGGATTGCCCAGTCAACACAATTTCTCAATATATATTATGTTTTATAATTAACTGTTAATTTATCATATTATATGAGGTATACATATTTAAATTTAAAGAAGGAAAGATTGCAACAATCTTTGATCAGTACTCAGTATTGACCAGGATCTTGAGTTAAGGTATTGGAATTTAAGAAGTCTGATTGGTACATTCCTAGCTACAGTGAAAGTTTCCCAATATGAATGTAGAATTACAGTCCAAGAGAGTAAAGCTAGTATCATTATCTGCACACTGTACTATTCATATGCAGATTAATGTTAACTGTCACTGTTAGGCTCTACCATTAGAATGTTTAGTTTCAGTGTCTCCCATAAGTTGATGGCAGTGATCTTATAGGCTTTAGCTGTTAAGTTTGTGGCCACTAAAAGCCTGCAGCCTATTTAATATGTAATAACAATATTATTCCCACACATTAGCAGCTAATGCCTTTCTTCACACTGAAATATGATGAATATATGAATATACAGTGTACCTTGCATATATGTTTGTGTATCAGTCCTGTCTGTACGGACAGCTCCAGTGTTCTGTAGCAGTTTGTGATGTTTCAGCTTCAGTACTGGATGCTGGATTAATTCTATCTTCAGCACATGCTGTAAAAAGTCATCACAGACTTTTTTAATCCAGCTGGCTCTCCCAGGTTGGAATACAGAACTAAGCTGAAATGCAAGTATCCGGAAAATTCCATCTGGTGTTTGTTATCTTTCTCTCCAAGTGTCAGCAGTTCCAGCAGAGAGGAGTATTACAAGGATTTAAGAATCAAACCAGTGACTCATAATCTGTTCTTTCCTCTTAAAGCTTATGGCAGGAATAATAAGGATTTCATGTGCGACAGTTGAAGCTATAAAATAATAAGGAGACAATATGGGACAGTTTCAGTTAGGCCAGTAGAGAGCTGCAGCAGTTCAGTCTTTAATATCATATCAGTAAATGAACAAATGTATGAGATTTTGGGCAATCTCTGTTGTTCCATAGTCTTCTAGTGTTGTTAGTCTAAATATGGAGGATCTGTGTACTGTCAATATGAAGGCTGAGTTTCATGTGAAAAGATGACAGAGAGACAGTCTGTTGTCTCTAGTAGAGTTGTGTAGCAAAGGTATGAAAAGCAATATGAACTGATTATTGTTGTAGTTATTTAGTGTACTTACAGTGACACATCAGAAAATTAGAATATTGTGAGTTTCATGTTCATTATTTAATAAAAAAAATAAACAGTCATATTTTATGTGAATTTTTCATGAAATGACATTTTTAAGTCTTTTTGTTTGTTTTGTTTTATTTTGATCAGTATGACTTGACTCATGAAAATCAGAAATTCACAATCTGAAATTTTACTTCATTTTGCGTTTAAATTATTATTTTAATAATATTGAAATTTTTAAATAAGATTTGAAATATATCACTTTACATGAATATAAAATACCTTTTTGAATTAAAGTCTGAATAGAAATGAACTTTTTTTTGTTCTTACTGAACAAACCCTTGTGCTGTCTTAAGGGTCAAGACTGACCCACACCTATGTTTGCCAGTAGAGAAAACAACCTAAATGGTCTTTTTATCAAACTGAAACTTTGTTTTCTTTGAAACTTTTCAACACAGTTCTGCTACTCTTACTCTTACCCTTTGTGTTCTTTGTGTGTTCATGGTTCTATATAGAACCATTTTCTTTACTAAATGATGAACCATCTTTAAGAGTGTAGATTAGTCATTAGACTAGTGGTGGTCTAGTAGATTGTAATGGAAGAAGTGAATAAGGAGAGAGTGATACTGTACCAGGTCTTCTGGCAAACTGCATTTCCTTCCTTTTTCTCAGCCCTGTGTAAAATTATTCTGCTGGTTTGGAGAGCATCTGACAGCCAGGAAGTTGAATATGAAGGTGGTGACAGTTTTGAGACAAGATCCCATCTAGAAATGCTGAGAGAGTTGAGCTAAGGGTGGCATCAGTAGCTGTATGAGCTGGCAGTTCTGAAAGTGAGAGCACTGAAAAAAAAGGAAAGGAAGAGGATTGTAATGTACCAAGCAATCTATAGGAGAATGGAAAAAGAATAAGTGTTAGTGTGGAGTAAAATAAAGAAATGACATATTATGTTTGGTGGGATTAGTGTGATAGTGATAGAGTTCTTACTGAAGAAGATTCTGGAAGGTAGCATGATTGTTGCTATAGATTATTGGAAGAGAATGACGTCAAAGGACCTGAGTTGTTGATGACAGTAATTATAGCATTCTCAGTTTGAACGTCCTAGAAGAATTTGACGACCACCGTGAGCAGGCTGAGTCAGTGAAGTCACAGAGCTAGAGGCCAATAAAAAAAACAATCATGTGAAATTGAAAGGCTACGATGCAGTAACTGCACAGAATCTGATGAATGAAATTCATTTAGCAAGAAGTGAGAAAAAGATTGAATAGTTAATCAGCAAGCATGTTCTCCTACATGGCCTGAGGTCCTTGCTGTGTGGGAGAATGAGTAGTCAAGCTCTTTGGGGCTGTACCAGTCTCTGTTGAGCCCATTAAGTGAACAGATAGCCTGGTGGTATAAGCAGTGTTAAAGTCATGCTTTCGAACAGTTGACTGGCATTTCCACTGTTCATCAGCTACAAGATTCATCAGTGTCAGCGTCATGTTGACTTATACAAAAAAAAAAAAGTTGCGAAAACAATATTCTTGGTAATAATTTAATTAAAAATTTATTTTGCATATTTTATATTCATTACACATAAAGTGACAAATTTCAGATATTGTTTTAATATTGATAAATTTGACTTATAGTTCATGAAAATCCAGAATCTCTAATTATTAGAGTATTCAAACAGTATCAACATTAAAACACAAAGGCATGAAATTTGCCACTTTACCTGAATGATTATAAAATATATGACCATGTACCTTTTTGAAATTCTGAATACAAATCAAATTTTTTATGATATTTAAATTTTTTTAGATTTACTAGTAAATTATATGAGTGGAGATCAGAACCATAGAGATAAGAGTGGAAGCATTTTGATCTATAATTCATACACCCACTTATTAACTGAAGTTAAATCTTTGTAAAACAGCTGATATGCGTTGAACAGAAGCAGCTACAAAAGTCTTCAACAGTAGACTCAACTCTGAAATCTGGACATTTAATTGAGTGTAGAGGGATACCAGATACAGTATAAGGCACAGGCCACTGTGCTAAAGGTCATTTAAATAAAAAAATACCAACATACAGATTTGTCCTAGGAAAAGTTAAAAACTAAGCAATGAAAAAAATTTTCATATTGGTCAAATTAGCATATATATAAAGTACCAGTCAAAAGTTTGGAAACCCTCTGGACATTCAGTGTTTTTTCTTTATTTTAAAATGGTTTGTATTGTAGATTAATACTAAAGTCATCCAAACTATGATGAAATACATATGTAATTATTTAGTAAACAAATCAGAATATGTTTTATGTTTAACTTTCAGTTAAGAGCTGTGCCTTGTGAATAGTTAATTACTTGCATTTCGTGCCCTCTTAATGTGTTTAAGACCATCAATTGTGTCCCCAAACCTTTGGCTGGTATTGTATACATATTTATATTTATATATACATATACAAAGACATATACATACTAATACAAGACATCTTCATCTCCAAATGGTTACACGCTGCAGAAGTTTACATATTAACAGTTGGCAGGAAAATGGAAAGGGGAAGAAAGTTTGAATATGTCTACTTCAGGTACTTACTGTCTTTGACAAGTAGTTTTTGTTTATGCAGAATTAAGTATGTTCTGTGTAAGGATTTGTTCTGCATTTGTTTATTCTGAAGTGAGTGGAGCAATCCAGGGCAGATTAAGAGAGCGCAGATGACACCCAGAAAGAAATCTACTGTGCCTTTTGATCTCTGAGAGTTTTGCAAGGAAGGCAAAACACGTGTGCGATGGCTTTAATGCGCTTCAGTTGTAGAACGGCACTCTAGTGCTGCTGCCTATAGTGGAGTGCTGTGTTGGGAGAGTAGAGAGCTGGAGTGGGAGTGAGGGGAAAGCAAGAGGGAGGAGAAAGAATCATAGCGTGCCAGAGTCTGTGTGTGTGTGTGTGTGCATGCGTGCGTATGGGGAGCGGCCAATCCCTCAGACTCTGCAGACAGAGCATCGCTAACCTGAGCCACTCGCATCCTCTCCTCTCTTTCACAATTCCCTCTTATTCATTCATTCATTCATTCATTCATTCATTCATTCATTCTCTCTCTCCACTCCCCCTCCTTGCCTTTGTCTATCTCTTTCACCCTTCTTCCTCTGTTTCTCTCCTCTGCCTTTTCACTCATACTCACTCTACATGCTGTAGCTTATACCACGCTGGTCCAGCCTTTGTTCTTTATATCTGCACGTGTGTGTGTGTGTGTGTGTGTGTGTGTGTGTGTGTGGAGTTGAGATTTACTGAAGTGTGTGATTGAAAGGTTAGGAGTACCTTCAAGATCACGGCTGTTTGTGTGAATCTGGACTCGAGAGGTAGGTGTGTACTGTACTCTGACTTGCTCTGATTTCTGTGTGTGTGCGTGTGCGTGCGTGCGTGCGTGTGTGTGTGTGTTTGCTCTTAGTAATCCTCATCATGTGGGAGGTAACTGTACAGTAAAGCTGTAGTGTAGTACAGTCCTGCATCTTGTCCTCCTGCACTGATTTTGATTCGGTTGAGATTAGGTCACTCTCTGTACATCTATTTGTAGACTGATTCAGTAATTCATGTGGACAAAATCCTGAATGGTGTATTATCTTGGTGTTGTCTGGATTAAAGATTTTCTGTCTGGATTAAAGATTAAAACTAGTTTGTTATGAAATATTAAGCAGATTTTGTTTGGTTTTGCCATCATAACAAACCTCCAAAAAGGATGAGCAAGACATTCTTTACTTTAATACACACTCTTAACAACGTTGGGTTCTTCAGTAAATAAAATGAAGTTTTAATAATGGAGAACATATTGCGTAGGTTTCTTGAAAGGATATGTTTTGGAATTTTGTAAAACCATCTTATTCTAAGTCATTTTTTAGCCATTTTAGTGGTTTAAAATAATCCAAAAATGTCTTGTTTGAAGATGTTTAGATTCTTAGTCTCTATTCAGATATATTCAATGCTTGTTTTTTGGAATATTTATTATTGTTTACCTTTGCTGATACATAAAATTGTAAAAGTACATGTGTATGCACTTTAACATGAAAGATAATTAGTCTTTTATGCAAGCTGAGCCGAGTTTAGCAGATCCAGTCAGTAGAACTGAAATGCTTGTCATGTCATTCTGAGTCAGATTGCTCCAAAGCTAAGGAAACTAATGCACTGTATACACCGTCACCTACTCAAATGCTACTTCCATGTAAAACACTGTCTCTGATCTTTACATCTGTTCAGACATGTTTATTATCAGGTACCTTTTTTTCATATAAACAGTATTTCCTTTGTTGGCCATGATCACGTCATTTGATCAGGTATGTCCAAACTTTTGCATAAGCAAAATTTCTACCGTAATGAAAAGTCTCAGCAGTTTGATCAATTTTTGCAGCAGGAACAGCCTCTTGTCTTCTGAGAAAGCTTTATACTGTATGTTGGAACATGTCAGTGATTATTTATTGCATTCAGCCATTGCAAAGTTTCATAGTTGCTTTATTACTTCAAAGGACTTAATTCCAGGGAGTTTTATACCCCTGCTTATTATTATGTGCCGTCATCTTGGGCTTGTGTTTAGCAATTTAGCAAATAACTGAAAAATAGCATACATATCTGTTCCATGTGGCATGGTCCCTATTATTGACCTGCGGCTCTTTGGATGATGAGCTGGATGTATCTGACCTTCAACATGGTTTCTGCTGCAGGCTTGTCCTTGCTGTTAACTGCCATCATGCTTTGAAGGTCAAAAATATGAAGTAGTGAGGCAGTGAGCTTCTGTATGACTCTACTGCACTGCACATCCCATGGTTACATTCAGCCAAGCTCTCCTGAACTTCAGGTCTAAGGTTCTAATATGGTCAAGTAGTGCTAATAATATTATGTCATATGTCTTGATAGTGGAGGAACAGCACTTTCAAAGCTTATAGTGTAGAAGTAGCTTTTTTCAATGTTTGGGATAACTGTAGCAGAGACACACTTATACCAAAAGTAAGTGACTAAATATCTGAAAGGATGTTACTTTTTAACTGAATGACTTCTGATTATAATGTGTTCCTATAAAGTTATATATAGGTATATGTGTGTGTGTGTGTGTGTGTGTGTGTGTGTGTGTGTGTGTATATCTCAGTGGCGATTGCTCTAAGACTGCAAGGGAAGTTCAGCTTCCCCTAAAATGTCAAAAAATAAGTGATCAATAATATACTGTTGTGTGTACATGTCATTGACTAAATATGCGCTACAACGCGCTCAACTTTTGTTCAGAATCAGCTTCTTATCACTGGTAACGACGCGGCTTTCCTCTCACTCATTCCCGCAGCTTCACAGTGCTTTAAACAGGGTGGACGCTCAGCGTCCACAGAGTTCAATGGCAAAGCAAAGCGTGCAGCGAAACGAGACGGGTTATTGGATAAATGCTGTGCTTTGTCCCGCCCATCGGACGCTCAGCGTCTCTGGGGGTCTATGGGGCAGTGGGTTGGCCTCGGCTGGCCCGGACGCTCAGGTTCTGCATGATGATTGGATGTTCTCTCTGAGGCTGAATCCCTTTTTGATTGGCATCGAAATGAGCGAATCAGCGATCTTTTGGTGTAAACATCCGTGGGAGCATTTTTAAATTTTCATTCTGTTCTGAGTTGAACCGGAGACTTTCCTAATCATCTTAGCGGCATTTTCTTTGTTAAAAACGACTAGCGACAAATCGAGCTTCTATTTCTGGTGTTTTTTTGTAGCTGCTTGTGTTTGGAGACTGACTTCTATCACTCTTTCTGACTTCTATCGCAGTTTCTGTCCAGCGGTATCACTCACAGATGGACACACTTCACACTAGACTCGCGCCAGTCCCAGCTAGCGAGCTAGCAGGTGTAGAGGAGCTTCTCCTGTTTAAAGCTGCTCAAGTCTTACACCATGAGCCAAGGCCGTTTAAGCAGCCTAGCTCTGCTGGCCATTGAGAGGACACTAGTCAAGTCCCTGAAAAGACGCCTTGTTGGTACGACAGGGTATATTTTCTTGAAAAGGAATGGAAGGTAGAATTTACGTATAAATAAACCGACACATTTTATGATGTAGCCCGAAATTGAGCTTCCCCTCCTTGAAAGACCAGCATCCGCCACTGATATATATATATATATATATATATATATATATATATATATATACACACCTTGCAGTTCATCTTCAGTGTTTAATTTAATATTGAATACAATTGCAACAGTGTATTAGTATCTCAATTAAATTCCAAATTTTTGAACTGAGTTCATTTGGAATGAAAAGGTATTTTAACACATGTTCTACACATCCTAGTTAAAAACAAACACATAACAGGTTTTTTATTCTCTCACTTTATCTCTGTATGGTAGTTTTTTATGTACCTTGACCTTGAGACTGAGGCAGTAGTGCTCAGAGCTCAGATTCAGTAGGACTGTGTGTATTGATGTCCTGTATTGATCTTCATCGGCGCCAGATCTGTGCACCTTAAAGGACACACAGCAAGAAGTCTCAATACTATCTATCAGTTCTCTCTAGCATGCAGTACACTGAGTGTATAGGTAGCCATTCTTTTGTAATTCACACTGGCTGCGGTAATAGTATATTAGTTAATACTGTATGTTTTACTTACCTGTAATGTTTATTACTTTGTGTTTACAGAGTACGGGCGCTTTGAGGCCAAAATTCATGACCTGAGAGAGCAGATGATGAACCACAGCATGAGTTCTGGATCAGGATCCCTCCGAACCAATCAGAAACGCTCCCTCTATGTCAGGTATGTCCACATACACCTTGTCAGAACATACATACAGTTTGTGTGCTGTATTGCAATTCAGATGTCTTTAGAATGAAATTAGATGTTTGCTCAATTTTGTTAGCTCTTTGTACAAACCCCATTTTCTGAAAAGTTTGGAAAAGCACTTTCTAAAAATCCAGTAAAACTGAAATCTGTAATTTGTTCATTTGAAACTTTACAGTACCAGTCAAAGGTTTGGACACCCATTCTGGACATTCAGTAATTTTTCATTATTTAAAAATTATCTGTATTGTAGATTAATACTAAAGTCATCCAAACTATGAAGAAATACATATGGAATTATTTAGTAAACAAAACAGTGTTAAACAAACCAGAATATGTTTAATATTTTATTTTCTTCAAAGTAGGCACCTCTTGCTTAGATCACAGCTTTCTTGGCATTTTCTCAGTCAGCTTTATGAGGTAGTCACCTGGAATGGCTTTCAGTTAACAGCTGTGCCTTGTCAAGAATGAATATTTCTTGCCCTCTTAATGTGTTTGAGTTCTGTGTTTACTTTGAAGAATCTAAAACATATTTTGGTTTGTTTAACACTTTTAAGTTTGCTACCTGATTCCTTATGTGTTCCATCATAGTGTGGATGAATTCAGTATTAATTTACAATGTAACTAAACATTTTAATAAAAACTTTGAATGAGAAGGTGTGTATTTAACAGATACAAATAAAAGGGCAAATGACAGATTTTCAGTGCTTTAGTTACATATTTAATTCTTTGTTAAATAGAAATAAGTTTTAAAATTGATGCTGTAACACACTAAAAAGAGAAATGTTAACAAGTTGGTCACATCACCTTTTTTTTTAAATTATGTTTCATTTGGGAATTAAGGATGCTAATTGTTGCAGTTTTGCAAGTGGACGTTTTTGCATTTTGCCATTCTTACTGTATACAAAACTTGTACTTTTTTGCCTCTTGTCCAAACTACTTTTTCACTGAAAATGCTGAATTTTTTTTATTGCATTTTTAGAAAATATTCAAACTTTTCTGTAAATGATATTAGTATTATTAATCCAAAATTCTGTGGTGTAAATTTTAGATTAAAGGCTCATATTTCCAGTGCTTTCTATTAGCCAAAGTTATAATATAAATAACTTAATTTTCTCTGTAATAACCACACAAGCATTCAAAGGGAGTACATGCACAATTACCAGGCTTATATTATTTAAATATTTACATTTCAAAACTATACTATAAATTAAACACAGATTTGCCAAAATAAAGTTAATAGAATTAATTTAGAACTAATTACCCATTGTGTCAGTTCTAATTTCACATCCAAACTGTAAAGTCATTTATTTTTTTATACACGCCTTGACACACAGACATATATTGTCTGAGTAAAATGCACACTTGCTCATTTGTTCACCATATTCCCATCTCTATAGATGGAGGTCACATGGCCTGCATACCTCAGTCTGCCCTTTGTAATCCAGGCAGCTGAATCAATATACTCACATATGATACACACAAACACTTTTAGACCATGTCTAAGAATACAGATCACTGCAGTGCTTGCAGTCACTGAGTCTACAAAGAAATGGCCAATGAGTTACGCTTTTTAACTTTCTCAGGTGATGCTATGCATGCAGAATGGAATGCTTTATTTTTCCCAGACTGCACTGTGAAATCCTGCCGAAACAGCCCTAGAAGGCTCCTGACTAGAAGACAGGGCTCAGCCAAAGTGATAAATAGCTCTGTCAGTCTGTCAGTACTCTCTCGCACACACATACACAAACACACATGCTTCTATCTTGCTTTCATAGCTATTGTACCAGTGTGCCATTGCTGTAGGTGAAAGATAAATGGACCATAGCTTGCTACCCTGCTGATGTATAGGTGGGTGAAGAGAGAAAGGGAGGGGTGGAAGAGAGAGAGAGAGCTGAGCATGGTAAAAGCAGGTCCCACAGGGCCTCATTTACTTACTGAACAGCACTGACCTGGCTCTATTGCTCTGATTGCAGAACATGGCTATAGATCACCTTACAGCTGCATACACGGCATTTAAAGTCTCTGCTCTACCTCCATGTCCAGCGTCCAGAATGATTCCATGAGATGGTTCACTGGTCAATTTTGCAGCTGCAACTCTAAAACTCGGTACACTTAAATCTAAGCCTAAACTATGCTCTTAACCTAATCATATCCCTTAGAAGACCATGATCACTCACAGTAATGAAAGCAGAAAGCTGTTTATCAGGGCATTAAGTGTTAATTTGCTCTAAAATCTATTGGCCTACCGGTGTAAATACAAATAACATTAGCGTACTAAACAGTGATTTTCTGTGAATTAGTTGTTTTAATCCTCTCCAAACATCTCCTCATGGCAATTCAGTCTTATTTTTGTCATCAACCAGCACCTGGTTTGCTAATCAGTACATCATTATGTTAAATCAAGTGCTGCTGATGACTTTAACAAAGCCATGTGATGTTGACAGCGTCAAGGAGAACATCTTGAACCGCATTTTGTTCTTCAAATTAGATCAAAATAATGCACTCCTGTTGACTGTTTATGTATATTTATATTTTAATGGGCACAAACACTTTGATAAAAGGTTTTTAATAATGTGCTTAAGTGCTTGCTGTATATTTAAACAGGGTAATTTCTTAAAATGCAATATTGTGAGAAACAGCAAAAAAATGACCTCGGAAATACTGTAGAGGTACTGAGTGTGGATAGTATATTGGGAGGATACAGTAGCCCTTATAAATGTGTAAATACACAAAACAAACACACGCATGCACACACACAGTCTGTGCAATTGGTAGCTCAGAAGTCGAATATAAAACACCTCAGATATTTTCCCGTCGTTTTGAGGAACACCCAGAGAGCTCAGTTCCAAACTCAATGCATCTATGATGTAATTTTCTCTGCCTCAGGGGTTCTCATACACATGTAGACATTCAGTGAGAGATTCTGATGCCGTGAATGATGTGAGTCCACTAAGGTGAGCATCGTTTTGTGTCCCCGAGAATATTGTTGCATTCTTTGAGGGGAGGAGGTTCCAATGGTTACAGTGATGACAGTAATGATGTCCGAATACAGTCAGTATTGCACTAATGTGTTTACACTATCACAGCCCTGCCTTTCACAGTCATGTTTTGCAAATTTGCAAATTTGATATTTTCATCAGTTATGTTGACAAATGTAAAGGAAAGCAGAATTCATTTGGTTTAGAGAGTAGAGCTGGGTAATATTTGTTTATATAGACAGGAAGCAGGACAGATTAATTGACTACTTTAGGCTTGTACTTGCCCACACTAGACAAAATAAGACTGAATTGTTATTTGAGATTATATGACAATTGTCAGTTAACATTTCATGATTGAGAGTCCTAACACACATACATATAGTTCTGTTTGGAAGTTACACACTCATTTCTCTGTCTGTGTGAATCCAAGTTTGATTTTCAATTCAAAGCTAGCTCTGCATGCATAACAAATACTTCACATCCACATTACCAGTAATGCCCAACCTAACCTAATGGTTGTGATGTGCTTTTATATCATTTTAAATATTTTAAAACCAGATTAGAACTTGACCCACACATCTCTGATACAAATGAAAGTGTTTACTTACTGCTTATGATCAGTTCAGTTGTAAGCAAACTGTGTGCACACATTACAATTTACCCTATAGGTGGGGTTAATTGTAATAGATGGAGGGGATAGATGTAACATTTGCTCAAATAGAACATCTATAGAAACACAGTTCAGTACAGTTGCTTTGGGTCAAATGAGCTACATAAAGATATCTGAATTTAAGTAAACATGATTACTGAAAAGATAGTGTGTCAAATGTGTCAAATTTAAGTAGAATATCAAAAATCTGATGATAAATCTATAATGTATCTATAATGTAAATCTATAATCATTTTAAATATCAAATGAATATTTAAATTCTTTTTATTATATATGGGAGATATTTGGACTTTTTATAGAACATGGACTTTAGTCTGGCTAAAGTGATGTACAGTACCAGTAAAACGTTTGGAAACCTTCTCATTCAATGTTTTTATTTATTTATTTAATGTTTTGTTTGTTTGTTTGTTTGTTTTTCATATTTTGCGTGCATTGTAAATTAACACTGAAGTCATCCAGATTATGCCGGAACTCATAAGGAGTCATGTCATAAACTTAAAAAATGTTAAACAAACCAAAATATATTTTAGATTTTAGATTCTTCAAAGTATTCTCACAACTGATGTCTCAAACACATTAAGAGGCAAGAAATGCAAGTCATTAATTCTTGACAAGACACAGCTGTTAACTGAAAGCTATGCCAGGTGACTACCTCATAAAGCTGACTGAGAAAATGCCAAGAAAGCTGCATCTAAGCAAGAGGTGACTACTTTAAAGAATGTAAAATATAAACATATTCTGGTTTGTTTAACACTTTTTTTGTTTACTAAATAATGTATGGTATTCAGTGGCGGATGCTCTAAGACTGCAAGGGAAGCTCAGCTTCCCCTAAAATGTCAAAAGAATAAGTGATCAATAATATACTGTTGTGTGTACATGTCGTAGACTAAATATGCGCTACAACGCACTCAACTTTTGTTCAGAATCAGCTTCTTATCACTGGTAACGACGCGGCTTTCCTCTCACTCATTCCCGCAGC
>BRDA01008846.1:106925-124645 GCA_036984385.1 Crenuchus spilurus
TATAATGTACATATACACATACATACAGGTATATGTATGTGTATGCATATGTTTGCATCTGTATTTGTGAGGATGTGTCCTTGCCCATGCCTTTTTTTAAAGACATCCTCTTCACACCTTTTTGCAGTAGACATCCTGTTTATAATTTCACCTTTATTCATGCTTCTGTTTATTCAAATGTGCTCTCATCTTCAACAAACACATTTGGCTATCTCAACTTTTATCTTCACAGCATTCATTCAAAATGACACATGCATGGAGAGTCCCAAAAATTTTCAGGTCTTTTCTAAATGTAATGTAATGTGAATTGGGTAATGTAATCATTCCTGCTTTGAAATACAGTCACAGTTATTATAGTGTTACCCGTATATGTAATGTTTGTGTGGAGTTTGTGCTCCTCTCATTAACCAAGCCGTATATGGTAGTGCATTAAAAAATTTAATAGAGTGAAAAAGTTCATTTGTGTTTCTAATTGAATTCAGAAAGCTCAACTGTGAAATCATGTATATTCATTACACTTATAGTGACATGTTTCAGGTCTTGTGTTGTTTTATTTTTGATCAGTGTGGCATGAAAATGAGAAATCCAGAATCATACTGTTAGAATCTTTCATTTGGAATTTTGAGTAAATTCAAACAGTATCAAACAGTATCAACATCAAAACAAAAAAAACAAAAAAAAACTTGAAATATTTCATTTTATACCATTTATAAATATATTATATAATATATAATTTAATTTATTTATATAATACATGACCCATAATTTATACATAAAATTATGAACACTAATGAACTGAAATTTTTTGGAGATGGCCTAGTGATATTAAACTATGTGTGAATTGCTATGTTGGTAAATGTTTCATCATATCCTGTGGAAAATTAGTGTTCATCATTGCTCATACGTGTATATGTACAGTGTATTTCCAGAGTTTAAAGTAATGATGATTATTGTAACCACACCAATTATCTGACATTTATATGCAAGTTTCATATACTGTAGTTTACAAATCAATTAGTCATGTCCTTTCATAAAATTTCATTACCCAGCACTGTTTCCCATGAATGATTCAACATGATGCTCCCTATACACACACATATGCCAACTTCCACCTGCTACTGATATGCAAATATGCACACACACACACACACACACACACACACACACACACACACACATAAGAAGAGACTGTATGCACTCATAAGCATAATGCTGCTGCTGAACTGTGAATTTGCACATCAGAGTGAAGAGAATTGTTTTGGGGCAGTTTAACTGTCTGTACTATATTTAACACAATAAATCCATTGAATAGCCATAAACAGCAGGTTTTCCCTCATAGGGACATTTTAATACTTTTAAGTATTCAAACTATTGTTTTAGTTCTATATGTTGCCTTTCCTAAAAGAGCCCACTTTTAAGTGTGTATGTGTTTATGTTCACTGCCTGTGCAGTCAATGGTTATTTCTCCCTACTGTTGCTTTTAGCCCCCATGCTGTGTAACAGTCAGATAGCATCTCGTTCATCCTGGTGAGCTGAGGATCTGTCAGATCACAAACAAGCAGATTTATCCTTATAAACTGACACTGGCAACATACTGGAACAGATTCACTTAAGTGAACAGAGAGTCTGGCAACCCACACCATTATTCACCAGTACTATAGTCACTTTACAGTTGTCATGCCAACTTAATTGTCTTTGTAAGGCGATGAAAGTGAGCATATTTCCTGTGTGTGTGTGTGTGTGGTGCTGCCATAGATGCAGTCTAAGATTCCTTTTTGGACAGGCTTGGCTTTTCATTTGTGATGATGAAGATGCAGCATTAGCAGGCTGTGGACCTTGCAGGGGTTTGTGACCTCGGACATCCTGCTCCTGTTGAAATCATTCATGTTGGGAATTAACATTGCCTGACAAGCAGAAATAGCTTAAAGTGTAGCATATAAGATAGAGCTTAATTCCATTGTCATAGATCAAAGTGAAGCATGTATATGTGCAGTATTGTAATTCTCGGGGATGTCTGATTTCAGAAAGGCTCTGTTATACAATCATGGACATATTATGCATTGATTCTGTGTTTTTAAGCCTGATATTGATCAGGGTAGCAGGGAAATTATTTTTAAGGCAAGGAAAATTAATCTTTGGTGTGAGCGAAGCTACACTATATATCCAAATGTTTGCATTCAGCTATTTAAAGTTGCAACCGTTGCTGACACAGGTGAGCAAATGCGCTTGTCTAGTCAATATAGAGAAGTGCTACCAATAGACTCTTTGAGCAGATAAACCTATTGGTAGCATGCCAGGCATGGGCTAGAGGGCTATAAAGCCCCTCAGCAGTGGAGTAGTGGAACTGTGGTCTCTGGAGTAATGGCGCTCCATTCAATATTTTTGGGATGAGTCAGGGATGATGTGGGGTGCTGGTCATCAACA
Organism: Crenuchus spilurus; assembly: GCA_036984385.1. Classification (NCBI taxonomy): domain Eukaryota; kingdom Metazoa; phylum Chordata; class Actinopteri; order Characiformes; family Crenuchidae; genus Crenuchus; species Crenuchus spilurus. Next base: position 109,350 of record BRDA01008846.1, read on the forward strand.
GTGCAATCAGATCTTCACATCAATGCTGCAGAATGTAGTAGAAAGACTTTCTTGTCAAATAGACACAGTAACTCTAGCAAAAGCAGCATACATTTCTTTTTATTACCCTTGATTTCAGAGGAAACAATGAATGAGCAGGTGCCCCCATATATATCGTTTCATATAGTATAGGCATTATTTTCTTAAACCTCTGAGAAAGCTGAGTACAGTCATACTTATCATCCATCCGTCCACCTTAACAGCTTAATCCACACCATCATACTTATCATGAGAAAGAATGTTTTGAATAATCAAAGATTGGTTAAACGTTAAAAGGAGGTAATACATCCTGTACAGGGAACAAACTTAAATATGGCATTTTTTATACATTTTTGTGCAAAATTTCTATTTCTTTATAAAATAGTAGATGGGAAGTGCCAGATGCCAGCAAGGAAGGCCCATAATGCACCTCCAAATACAGCCTCTAAGTGGACAAAAATAAGGAATCTCATGCTTGCTTTTTGTTGTAAATAGTTGTAAATATTCATTCATTCATTCATTATCACACCCGCTTATTCCTAATCAGGGTCGCGGTTAGTCCCCTACCCCCTGACTGGGCGCAGGGCAGGGCAGTACACTATTCAACGAAGCCCAGGACAGGGCGCCAGTCCATCGCTGGGTGAACACAAACGCACACACGTACACATACAAACACAGACATATGGACAATTTAGAGTATCCAATTCACCTGACCTCCATGTTTTTGGACTGTGGGAGGAAACCGGAGACCCCGGAGGAAACCCACGCAGACACGGGGAGAACATGGAAACTCCGCTCAGATGTGGACTCGAACCCAAGACCACAGCGCTGAGAGGCGAACATGCTAACCACTAAGCCACCGTGCCGTCTAGTTGTAAATAGCTCATTCTAATTTCATTTTTTACTGTTATGTGCAGGGTCTTTTGCTCCGCTCAGGTAGATCACGCACTGTGTGTGGGGCCCCAAACGTCAATGTAGGCACCACTTAAGTCTCCCCTGCCTAAGAGACAGGATGTGGGAACACAAATAATTTGTGCTTAGGGCACCCACATGCCTAGCACCGGTCCTGATTATGTGCTTATATTTACAACCTGTGTTAACATTTTCAGTCTTTAAAATCGGGCTCCAATGTTACATCAAAGTGAAGAAAGAATTGTCAGGTCATAATGTTTTGGTTCATTAATACTAAATTAAACTGATGTATGTGGGTTTGTATGTGTCTCATTTTAATATATTTAACAGTAACTATTTTCTAATAACAAATTAAATAGATGAGGAAATTCACCCATGTGTCCAAACAGAGCACAAAACGGTCTGTGTTCTCGGGGGGTCTTGTCCTGCTAATGCCTGCAGACCAGGGTTTGAATGGCAGCATTTGTCATTTGTTCTCACAAAAAGGAGTAATTGCATCACACTGGACTTCGACATGACGACGTGTTTATATACATTTTGTTTGCAGATGACAGAGGTTGAAAAGCATGAATAAGCAGCTATTTTTAGACATTGTGTATTTGTGTGTGTGTGTGTGTGTGTGTGTAGTCAAGCCTCAATATCATCTGCGTCATGGAGTAGATCTGTGTTGTCATGGCTGCACAGAGATGCAGTACAGAGAGAAGAGGTGTACACTAATGATTTAAATATTTACATAATTTCCACAGGGACAAAAAAACATTAACTCAGTTGTTTGACATTGAAATCAAAGTGTTAAATTTATTCATTCTAAATGTAAAACAAATTGAAAGATGTTGTATTAAAAAGTATGATGTGTTTCATAGTCTTTATGAACTTTTTACTTTTAATTTCACATGTCTTCTCTTTCCTCTGTTTTGAGACTGTGATAAAATCCACAAATGCGGCTGCTCCAGATACTCAGTTTCTATGGCATCATATAAACATGACTATACATATTGTCATAATACATCATAGGCTGTGTTTATAATGTTGTATATCAAAACCAAAGAAATGACTGATGAAGCTTCCTACGTATAAACACACACTGAGCCACTTGTGAATTATTACTTAACTTGAATATTATAATAGCTTACATTGCAATTAATTATACATTATAGCATGTATTTGCACATTCAGCGTGGCAGTCTTTCATTATGGGAGTGGATTATTAATGATAGATATATGATATATTAGGCCAGTTAGAAAGCCTTATAAGTTGTATTTGTGATTGTAATTACAAATTAGTTATAATGCAGAATTTCAATCTGAAAATAAAAGTGTGTTGGAATGGAAAATTCTGGGTGACCCCATACTTTTGAGTGAACTGGATGGTCTGACCACCTAAGATTTTTAGGCTTCAGGAATGCATAAATTCCTATAGGCAATTGTATAAAATATATTCACATAAGTACTGTACAATAATGTCTTATGTCATGTATGATTTTCTATATAGTCAAAGCAATTGAATAACGAAGCTGTGTGTGTGTGTGTGTGTGTGTGTGTACAGAAGACTCATTATATCCTCAGATGCACTCGGCAGACTGGTATTCACAGCTGAACACTTTGATGAGAAATAGAAAATGGCTGGCCTTGGGCTGCCTAGTAAAACCTATTCTTGTTAATATCGCCCCATTTTTTTTGTGTGTGTGAGTGCATGTGTGTGTGTAGCTTGACTGAGAGAATTATCTGTGTATTCAGTGCAGCTGGCAGACTGTAGACTAACCATATTCTTCTGTTGTCTTTGTGTATATTTGTATGTTTAAATTGCATCCTTATTTTTGTAAAATAGTCATTTCAAAGACATAAAACAGAACCAGAAAATTGTATTTTGTATTGATTAGGCATGCACCAAATATTTGGCAACCAAAATTATTAGACTGAAAATGGCAAAAACAACACTTTTTGGTGTTTGACTGAATAAATGAAAAGACAGAATAATTTATACTGAACAGTGATGTTTTAATGACACTGTTACCTGTCCAGAGAAAGTAACAACAAGAACAGAGCTATTGTGTTTCACACATTACAGAGAGACAGACGGCAGCTTCTTAGCATTTTCTCTCTCTCTCTCTCTCTCTCTCTCTCTCAATGTTTGATTCATAAATGAATGTATCTTTAAATTATTTGTAATAAAATATTCCTCCACCGCATAATGTAATCTGTAAACAGTAAACAACATGCAAGGCATTATCAATCTTCGTCACGTGATATCAGACTTTTTTTTTTTTTTTTGCTATTTTAAGTCATATTGTGCATTGTTAGTATATCTACTGCAATGTTAAAATATTCAGTATTAAATAGATATTTTTTAATTGCAGTTTAGTAATTGTTTTTCTTTCAAAAAACATTTAAGCCTATTTTATTTATACTGTTAGAAAAAAAGGTGGCAAACTTCATGAAACACTATGAGAAATCATGTTCAGTATTCAGCTTTTCGCTAAATATTTTATTTTGTTTGGTTTAAATTTTGGCCCTAAATTTTTATTTCAGTGCATCCCTAGTATGGATATAATGAAAAATTGGATAAAATCTAAAATAAAAATCTAAAAAAATATTGGGCAATAAAATTTAAAGTTCACAACTATTACTATGTTTTTCAATGAACCTTAAAAAAGAAGCTGACAGCTGAATTGATAAATGCCATATGGACCAGATGTTTAGATTTATCAGCCAGTAACCATCACAGTACATTCACATGCGCTCCAAAAATACCACCCACATTCTCACGTTTTGACTTTGGCCTCCCCACAGTGAGCCTCCATTCAGAGCAGACTGATAGACTGTGTATGATTCATATCTTGTATGTAGCTGATGATTCTGCCTCAGTGTTCTGTCTTACTTATTCTGTGGTTGTGGGTTCTCCTGTTCTGAATCTGTCTGAATGAGAGCACAGGACTAGCTCAGTAACAGTGATTCACCAGCACCAGTAGAAGAGCAGACTGAATGTTAACTCAGAATCTTTCATAAGATTGTGTTTAGTTAACCTTATCTTATTTAACGTGTCATATTGACACTTTAGATTTATCCTTTTTAACTTTAAAAGAAGTCCAGTAAAAGCAGACCAGGGACTTGTGAATGGTTCTGGTAGATGCAGTAAAATTGATGAACATGTAGAATTGAAGTTGAAGTGTTTTGTATCAGTCTGTATCAAAATTACACTGCTGCCTTTATTGTTACATCCACTGTGATTCCAGTCATATGCTCTGAAATAAAACTTGTATGCTAATGACAATGTCCAGTAGTGGTTGGCATAGTTGTGGTAGATAACAACACTGCCTCCCACGTAGCAGACTGTGATTCAAAACCCTTCCTGAGTAAGCCCACCACACTATACAAACAGAGTCTTTAGGCAAGACGCCCAACGCTACATTCTCCTACAAATGTAACATGACTGAAATTATAAGTCGCTCTAGATAAGAAGTGATAATTGCCTTAAATAAAAATGGTCTAATAATTGCATTAAATCATATTTTTCCTGCATATATCTTTCAAAACCAGTGCTGAAACATTGGGAATATGGAACTTGGTCCTCCTGGATGAGCATTATAGTGAAATATTTATTTCTGTATACCGTAGTAAAATTATAAATATTGGTCAAATTTTAACATTTTAAACAATTAACATATGCAGATTTTATCATAATCACCCTTGCTAACTGCTTTTTGGTCTTGACATTAAAGGGTTCATTTGGCTCAGGCTGTTTTTTTTACAGGCCATCTGGTAATTTCACTTGTATCCAAATGTTTTATTCAAATAAGCATCATGTTAAGCTATAATTAATGAGTTTCCAGGCATATTTTTCAGGCACATTGTTTTACATGATATGATTAACTGGAGTGTCCTAATATATTGGCATTTGTTATGGCAATGTGGGGAGTGGTGTTATTTTGATAAAGGCAATGGTTGTCTGGTTTCCTTGGAGATTTGACTGCAGTCTTGAACTCATTGTGTTGGCTTCTTCTGCTGAATGGGTCAGAACAGAGGTACACACCACAGCAATACTCATGAAGCAGGAGAGCAGAAGATTGGACACAGCATATTGAAAGTACAGAATGTGTTTGAAATAGTCATTTTTTATTCAAATGAAGAGTTATGAAGAGTGCTTTTCCTTCTCCCAGGCATGCAGAGGAGCAGGATGGGGTCACCATTGATATAACATCTTTGTCTAAAATGCCTCACTGGTAGATTGTATTAAGGGCAGATTTTGTGTGTATGTGTCTTGCTTTATCTCTTGGCAGGTATCACCCAGTGTGCTTTTAGACACATTCAGCCATTACTCCCAGTTTGAGTTGTCATAGCAACAGCCTTGTGCAGACAAGGAAGGTAGAAGCTGAAATGTTTCTGTGTGGTCTCTCCGCAGGGCCTTGTTTGACTATGAGCGATCGAAGGACAGTGGATTGCCCAGTCAGGGTCTCAGCTTCCGTTACGGAGACATCCTGCACGTCATTAATGCGTCTGATGACGAATGGTGGCAAGCACGGAGAGTCACTCCAGATGGAGACAGTGAGGAGATGGGTGTCATCCCCAGCAAGAGGAGGTACACAACATTATTAAAACAGTTTGGAAGCACTTGTCATGTTGATCATTTTATAGACAGCATGTATAGCATTCAGATTTAAATGTTATATAGAAATACATTAAAAATGATCATGAAAAAGTTCAAAAAAAGAAAAGGCACAGTGCTTTGCACTTGAGGTCCATCTCTTTATTCTTATTTTTGTGTTGATATAAGTTGAGGTAATATCTAATGCCCATGGCTCATGAAAATCAAAAATTCATGACTTTAGACTATTTTATAAAATCAAACTGAAAAGGATGTACAATACAGAAATGTCCTTCTCACAAATATTGTTCATTTGTACACTGAATTAAACAAAAACTACTGCATTGATGCTGCTTGGCATGAAGGTAATCAGCTTGTAGCAGTGTTGAGATGTTATTGAAACCCAGGTTGCTTTGATAGTAGCCTTCAGCTTGTCTGTATTGCTGGGTCGGTTATTTCTCATCTTCCTCTTGACAGTACCACATAGATTTTTTATAGGGTTCTTGTGTGATGATGATGATGATGATGATGATTGTTACACTTATATAGCGCCTTTCTCAAACCCAAGGATACTTTACAATCAACACACAGAGTTGACTGGCCAGTCAAGCACAGTAAGATCATGGCAGCAAACCATTTGGTACTTTTGGCAGTAAGGGCAGGTGCTACATCCTGCTGCAAAAGGAAATCATTGTCTCCATTAAGCTTGTCAGCAGATGTGCTCTAAAATCTCCTGGTAGATGACTGTGTTGGCTTTGGACTAGATAAAACACAGTGGACTAGCACCAGCAGACGACATGGCTCCCCAAACCATCACAGACTGCACAAACGTGTCCTGAACAAACAAGTGCAATCCATTGCATCTTCACCTCACACCTAACTGGACTTAAGAAGTCCTGGTGCTAGATACCACATGACACCTTCAGAGGTCTTACAGAATCAATGCCCTGAGGGGTCAAAGCTGTTTTAATGGCACAAGAGGGACCCACAGTTTGGCTGAGTATAGTGTTCATCATGCAGTCTTAAGTCACACTTAGGTTCATTGAAATATTAGCATAAATGCAAATAACATTAATATAACAAGTAGTATGTAAATGTGTGTTTAACCCTTTCCAAGCCTGCCCTCACAGTATTACAGTATTATTGATTTTAATATCATTGCATACCTGAAACTCTTAACTGTTTATATTCTTTATTCTAATGATATGTGGTGTTTATACAAGCACATGTACACTTATTGGCAAAGTAAATGGTTTTAAATAATGTGCCCAAGACATTTCATGTACATGTGTAATGTTATATACAGTCAGTACTGTGCAGATCATGTTTGAATAGATGGTTGGCGTGGGCTGGAAAAGGCTATAGCATCTCTCAGACCTTTCTTTCTCTTTCACTGTATGATAGGGTGGAGAGGAAAGAAAGAGCTCGTCTGAAGACAGTCAAGTTTAATGCAAAGCCTGGCAGTATTGACTCTAAAGGGGTGAGTAGTGAACACTACTTCTTATCTGTTCATCTTCTGGTCTCGTTTAATGACGGACAGATTCATCAGTGCCAATACAGCTGTTACGCTTTACAAGCGTCCTTCAGCGCAGCTAAAGTCATCAAGAATAGACTAAAAGAAAGCCTTTCTGTTGACTGGCATCCAATTTAGCATGTCACTTCAGATTCAGTCTTTCTACTCTAGTCTAGTCTGTCTGGTTTAAGATCAGTTCTCCTCCGCCTTCTTGCATTCACTTTTTCACACTGAGTTTAACTGATGGGCTGGTCACACGCACACACTCATCCTCTGCTTGAGCACACTCTGTACTTTCCACAGCACAGCAGGAGTACTTACAGCTTCCTGTCATGTCAGAGCTAAAGTTATTCTCCTTTTGTGTTAGTAGGAAACCTAAAAATAACTTATTAGGTATTCATATACCTCATCAAATAGCCACAGGAAACCACAGTTGTCAGGTTTCCAATCCTCAGTTTACATTGTTGTCAATGTAAATATTGCAATCTAATGGATATACTTCAGAATAAAACCATGTAATTTAAAAAGGACATACTGATTAATGAATACTGTAATAATAAATCAAAAGGTTTCCAAACAAGGACATATTGAATAGGGTATTGATTTCCAAAAGTATTAATTTGCTGTCTCGCTTCCTACGTCCCTTATCGCTGAAACTGACTATAATGTTATGAAGCAACATACGACTTTATTGTTATTATTAAACATTCACAACTGAAGGGAAGTCTGCAGCAACCAGAAATAAATCTGTGTAATCACTGTAGCTGTAGACATCAAAGTCACTAAGCAACAACTCAAACAGAATGGAGGAGCAAAGCCTTTGCTCACTTGATTGTATACCCTCAGAAAAATGGCAGATTCTTAAAAAAAACCCTGAAAAGAGTGTTTGAGAAATTAATTAAACCTCACATTTAGCATCTACAGCACAGTAATGTCTCTGTTATAGTAGAACAGCAGGACACAGCGACATACAGCGCAGGATTTCCTCCCTGCCGCTGTCGCTAATTACGAGACTTAGGATGCAGTAACTAGGGAATATAAGGAGTTAACATATTTAATCTAGCACTGGCTGTGTGCACTGGGTTGTAATCAAGACTGCAGTGCTGCTCACACGCTGAACACATTTTCCAGCAGATTTTAGACCATCACTGTATGATGTTCAAAGTATCCATAGCAACAGCTTAGCCAGGCCCCTCTGTCTTCCTCATGGTTTATTAAGCTGTATTTCTGTCTTTCACTGGCAGCAGTAGTGCTGGTGTGGGCAAAGTTTGTAAAATTGGCACTGAGGAATCAATTCAGAGATTTAGTGACCTGAAATGCCAGCTGTAAAAAATGACCATTTATCACAAATTGTAGAATTATCACTGTTATTGCTGTTGAGCATACATTGAAGTGTATTATGCTGTTGTTGAAAGTAAATGTTTATGTGTAAGTACATCCATCAGGATTCAATCACATACAGTTTGTGTCTAGTCCAAGACTAAGCCTAGACTTTCTCTGGTCTTTGTTTAAGCAAGTGTGAATGTGCATGCACAACAATACACATATTTAAAAAAAAATAGATCTTTATTAATGAGCCATAGACTGAAGAATGAAGCACCTCTACATTTTAACACTAATGTCTACACAGATCATCTCAGTTAGAGACAATTCTCCAAATGACTCTAGTTTCTGTAGTTTGCCTATTTGTTAATGTCACTAGATAAACATACACACACTGTACTGTAGCCCATCCCAGCATATCAGCCGTGCAGTTTATTTTGCTGTCGCCCAGCCTGCTGCTGTGTTGAGCCCCAAAGCCTCTCAACATCCTGCATGTTTGACTTCTTTATTCGAGTCGTTCTTGTGTGTTATCTGTCTATCTCAGCATGACTCCGCTCCCCACTGCTGCATGGCTGGAAACAAGCTTCAGGCCTCTTCTCTTCTCTGTTCAATGTGTTCTGCATTTGATCATGTTTTGATTTCTGTCTGTTTGAGAAGTAAGCCAGGGCAGAGGTGGTATGGGCAGCAGTGATGGTAGTGAAAACGTTCCATTCAAAGCACTTTCAATTTTTTAATGAAACCAGTGAGATGACTGAACCATTTCAATTTCCAGTCACAAAGCCTGCAAACAAACTATTGACCTATCTGTGCCCACAAACACATTATTTTGTAGCGGCTGTAGAGAGGCTACATTTACAGAAGGCTGAAAGAATCAAAGTTATAACTCACGTTTAAAAAAATAAAAAAATGTAAATTTAGAAGCATCAGTGCATTTAAATGAAGTAGTACTGCCATCTTATTTTCTGTGCCCTCAGTGATGTTCAGAGAATTGTGAACGTAGTTGGGTTATGGGCATTGACCAATGTATAATGGAGTTTTTGTTGTGTACTTTATTTTGTAGCACAATGTTGCCTTTATTGTTGGATGCACTATGATTCTTAGTACTATGTAGTGACAAGAACCTGCTAAACTGATATTTATAATAATACAGGACTTGTGATTCTTTATGCTCTGATAATGATACTGTAAGTAATGTGAATATATTGCAATTCTTAAACCTAATTTGAGGAACACTGTCAGAAGTGCACCCTTATGCTACTTGTTTACATTGGAGAGGAAGAGTCTAATTGATGAAGATGGATTACAACACTTTCTGTCACAAGTCTTTACATATAATCTTACTTAAAATCAATGTGTTGTTTTTGAGGTTTGATACAGTATCTCAAAGCATAATATTCAAATGTATTACACCTCTGGTCATTCCATTCAGAACAGTATTCAGATCACTGATTATTATAGTTTTGTTTTCTTCAGAATGTATGTAATATGTACTACTTAATTCAAATCAAATAAATGCAACAACAGCAGGAAACATCAGCATATTAAAGGGGAAGAGCAGATTAAAGGACTGAAATGAGTTTTTGCCTTGATGTTACATGTTAATTTGTTGGAAAGTTTACCCGCTTTGGATGTTTGGATGTTGCTAGCTGGCTGTGTTAACGGCACAATTGTGGGCATATTTCAGGTCGTTTAGTTCATAAATTGGATTTAGGTGCTATATAGGTATTTTGTCCTTTCTGCTGTAGCTGCTGTCTTTCCCACCTTTCTCTGTGCAATGTTGTTTTGTCAGCATGTGTATGTGTGTGTGACAGCATCTCGAGCCCCCTGTCTGCCCCATGCTCTCTCTCCCACACAGTCATTCAGTGACAAACGTAGAAAGAACTTCATCTTTTCACGAAAGTTCCCTTTCTACAAGAACAAGGAGCTGGACGAGCAAGATGGCAGTGACTCGGAGCGTAAGTATTTGCACAAGTATACACGTTTAGGCACACATATACACACCTTGTGTAGGGTGAAAGGTGTAGGAGTGTGTAGGGAATTCCAGGGTTGCCAGTGTGTTCTATACTCTCCCTCTAACTTTACTGCTGCGGCTATTCTTCTCTCCTTCTTCCTCTCTCTCTCTCTGTCCTCTCTGCCTCTTTCTCTTTCTGATCCCCTCCTTCACTCCATTTCTGTGGACGGCTGTGGTGTAGGACATCTCTGGAATAGGGGACGACGGGTATGGGACAAAGACGCTGAGTAAGTCTCTGCAGGAATGGTCCCGCTTTTGACACCTCCTCCCCCTCCCCCAGAACACTTTTCTGTTTTTTTTGTTTTGTTTTGTTTTGTTTTTTAATGCCTTTGCGCATCTCTTTGTTAGTAACACCTGCTAACGCTTCAGAGATGGTTGGCATGGAGGTGTAGGGTTCAGGATTGAATGGTTGTTCAGTCCCAAGTCTGCCTGTACAATAATTTCCCTGAACTGTCACTGCATGACAATAAACCAGCACCCACTTTGTCTAAAAATCTGCTTTTTAACTTTGCTGATTGCTTCACAAAATATATTTTGGTGTGATCTAATGTTACCTAACTGTGAGGATGAACTCTTTAACATTTCTAGTCACTTGTTATAAATGTAAAATGTGATTTTAGTCACTGAAACAGGTTAAAAGTGCCCTTTCACCACAATGTCAGAGGGAAATTCCATCACTTTGTTCATGTTATAATCGTAATTGACCTGTTAAGATGTACAGTAAACTATTTTTGATACACAATGGTAAATTATTGAGAAACTTGCTGACTTGCTGTTTTTTTACATTAGTTGTCATATGAACCAGGGGTCACAATATCTACAATACAAATATTTACTATACAAAATGACAAGTGCACGTAAAATGTAAAGTAATGGCAAAATAGTGATATATCAGAAATATCATGTTTGAGTAATACTTCTATTTATCTATCTGTCTGTCTGTCTGTCTGTCTGTTTCTATCTCTCTCAAATCACCACAACTGAATAATAATAATAATAATCTGTTCAGGGCTTATGCATACAGAGATCTTGAAAGCTGTTAGTACAAAATGTAAATCATATTGTATAATAACAATTCACTTGGTAACAAAAGCCAACAATGTGTAATTCTGTATGTAATTATGAAATGACTTATTGACTTCATTTGATACTCACAGGCCTTTCATTAAGCTCTGTGAGATTGGCCTTGCCAATATGAGCATCATATCATATAATTTCCTCTCCAAATTCTCGACCTGAAATAAGAACAAGCATAAGATTTCTAGCCTCTAAACTCCCCTCTTCATCCCCAGAAACTCTACTAGCACTGTGTTTCCTGCTCTAAATGCATTCTGGCAGTATTCATAGAATGGCACAGTTTTCACATAAAAAGTTCTGTACTTTTCAGTCAATTCAGTCATTGAGCAATTCTGGAACCACAGGGAGTCCAAAGGGACTTTCAGGGTTCCAGTAAGTTATTCTGTTCACTTTCTGTTGTTGGACAAATTTAAATCAGATATTTTTACTCTGTATCTGATTACTCTGTATCAATAGTATCTGATTTGAACTCTAAATGTCATCCATAACTTAGAAAGTCACCTCTAAAGCATTTGGTATTTGTATTCAAAAACATGCCTGGCAGAATGGCCTTTTACTGAATGCTGAAATAAAAAAGAAAAGCAGGTGCTGAATCAGACAGAGTGGGCTCTGGGCACTCTGGGAGTTCACTGTCAGATTCAATCATAACTTTCTCTGAGGCTAGTTTGCTTAAGCTGTTAGGCAGGTGGTAGAGAAGAGAGACAGTAAGGCAGGCAGGCAGTATGGAAGAGTGACAGGAAATGGTTTGGTTTTGAGTGCTTATTTAGAAATACTAGGTACTAGTAATATTACTAGAAATACTACTAGAGGCTTATATGGAATTTTTGAAACGGGAATGATTAACAGCAATGTAATAAAGTTAAATGTGAAAAAGATCTTAATTAAAGTTAGATGGTAGTAACAATAAGCTTATTTAGATTGTTTCATATAAATGCTTTACATTATTTAGAACATATTTTGTTCCAGTGCATGAGGACAAATATGCTCATGCACTGGACAAGGACAAATATCAGTTTATACGTGACATTACAGTCTAAAGTTGTCAATGTTTGATAGTGAATATTGAAATCAGACCAACATAAGCAGGAAATGCTTCATCAGACATCAGATGGGAAAAGATTTCATATAATTCAATCCTAATCTAGTCTGAAATAGCACGCTCATGTTATGTGATGTGGTTAGCTGTGGTGTAGTAGTGTTTGAATAGTCAAATAGTGAATACTGTAGACATGTAGCTGTTCTTCAGTTAAAAGTAGCCAATTTGATCATTTTTAAATATATCATTATCAATGCTCAAGGTTTCAATCTCTGTATCGTAAAAGATAAAAATGGTGTCATGCTGGTGGAGGGCCATGTTTTATTATTAGTGAGCTGAAAAGAAAGAATAACCTGTTACACTTGCATTAGTTACACTTTCATAATGTTAAAATTTAAATCCAATGTCAAACTAAGAATAATAAAGTGTGCCTGTAATACAGTGGAACCTTGGTTATCGTTAGCCCTGGTTATCATACAATGACAAGGTCATTGTCGACTTTATTCAGGGAAGTTTTGCCCCAGTTATTGTTCATCTGCCCAGTTTTCATCCAAATGACCACATGACTTACTTCTAATTTCACAACAACAAAGCATCCACTCACACGTTCATCATTCATTCTGCCATTGCTACCACCAGAAAACAGGTGTGAAAACAAATAGAGGCCAAGAACCACGAGGATGGGTGTACAAAACAAATGCTGCTAACTGGACCACACCGGCCCTCTCTAAAACTGAGCATAAACCCATAAGAGTGATGTTAAATGTTAATTTCTCCATTTCATTAGTCTTTTGTATTTTTTCTCATTGTTTTCTGTGTGTAAAACTATAGTTGTTCTATATAAAATATATTTTTGTTAATGTTTTGGAGTGTTTGAAACAGATTAATTGGATTTACATTATATCTTCTGTGAAATATTGCTTCAGTTATTATTCATTTCGATTATCATCAGGCAGTTTAGAGCGGATTAATGACCAAAACTGAGGTTCCACTGCATATCAGTTGCTGATTGTACTGAAGTAAAGCTTCATGAGCACAATCTCATTTTTCCTCTGCCTCTCTCATCACATCTGATCCAATCACAAAATTGCCATTTTGCATGACACTCAGCTGGATGCCTGTGAAGCATCTTAATGAAAAATGACTTGTTTGTTTCTGTCAGTGAGTACTGCTCTGATTGTAGTTTCTGTTTCATTTACTCTGTAAAATGAATGAGCAGATAACTGCAGTACTGCAAACAAAGCTGAAGGAGAGAAAGAGAGGCCACTTGCTACATCAGCCATTTGCTACATAATCCATTTGAGGAGGTCTCAAAGACACTAGCTATGTGTCATCTTAACAGGAACTGGCAGCATTTCCTGTGGCATAGGGGAAATTACATTAACAACAGAAAGCAATTAATTTATTGGAGTTTGTTTGTACACAAAATTGATTCTCTGTTATTTCATTTGATTTTAAAATATTGTATAAAGCTTTATAATATATTGAGAGGTTTTTATAGAAAGAGGTTTTTAATTACACTTTTACTGGTGATAACTGTAATGCTCAACTTCAGATGACATTGTTTTTATAAAACAGCAGACAAAGTTAATATAGAAAAGTTTTTAATAACAGTTACAATCAACAGTTCTTCTGCAAAGAAATGTAGCTCATTTGTATGGTTTGTGTGGTTTGTGATACCAAGTAATCGCCACCCACTGGTGAAGGAGAACAACCATGTTCAGACAACAGTCATTGTGTCATGAAGTCAGCTTTATTTTCATGTTTATAAAAATGAACAAATGCCAGTATAGCAGTGTTTACTGCAAAAAATCATTTGCTTCATAGTAGTTTTTGCTTAACAGATCACCTCTGCAACAACAGTAAACAATCTCATTAGCCTCATTAGCACTTCTATGCAATTCATAATATTAGCCTCACAGTTAATGCTGTTGTACAGAGCTTTCCCACACTAGGGCTGAATCTCAAATGGCTCTGTGCTCCTATCGAGGGAACAACATATAGAAATTATAATATGAACCCCTACATCCAAACATGTGAAATATGTCCCTACATCTCAAATAACCATTAGGATTTCCAAAGTGCACAAATAGTGCACTAATGGTGCATAGAAGCCAGCATTTCCTAAGAAGCCATTTGAGATTCAACCTGAGTTTAAAGTAAATCTAACACATCTTTGGCATTTGAGAGTGTCATATTCTTGCCTTTTTTTAATACTGCACTTTTTCAGTACAAACAGAGCAATGCATCGTGGGTCACCATAAGTGTGGGTCACTAATTGTGTTCTGGTTAAGAAAATAAGTCCCTTAGTTTACACAAAATTAAGTTTTTACTTAATCAGTACACTTAGCTATCCCTGCAAGCATCAGACCTAATAAATATTTTTACATTAATGACACAGTGGTTTTTAATGACTTGTGGATTTGCGTATTGAATATATTACAATGGGTTCCAACACATAGCAGCTAATAATGTTTTAGAATTGTAAATTATTTTGTAAGCCATAATTAAGTATCTACATTTTAAAAGAACATATTGTTTCTGATTTAAAACTTGTTTCAGCAATTTGATTTGTAGAAATCAAATGCAAATTACTACTATATTTTCACAGCAAAATTATGTCTTTGCATGTGAATGCAACCCGAATGTAGGCAGTGCAACTAATAATCCTGTACACTTCCTCCCTCTCTCTCTCTCTCTCTCTCTAAATATATATATATATATATATACACACACACACATATATATACACATACAGGGGTTAGACAATGAAACTGAAACACCTGTCATTAGTGTGGGAGGTTTCATGGCTAAATTGGACCAG